>CM043023.1:3289378-3530968 GCA_023690525.1 Holotrichia oblita
TGAAACAATACCTAATCTAACACCTAACCAAAGGTGCTTTCGTTTTACATGCGCTTCTGAAGTTTTGCTTCACTTCAGTTACCAACTGCGTTCTTTTTAAAAAATCAAATGATATGGAAATGCACTTTCACGATGCACTTTACTGAAGTGCTTCAGATGAATGTGAAGCAGACTAATAGCGATTCACTTGTTGTGATACGCTTCACCTAACCTATAAGAAGCGTTCGTTTTTGTGTTTGGTTCCCGGAAATAGGGAAAAATTGTGGAAAGCGATTCAGCACACAGAGAGCTGGAGATAAGAGGATCCAGTTCAAAAATACAGCAGTTAAATACATATGTTAAAAACATTTCAACAAACGCGATGCATTGTACGCAGTCATGTGTTGCGCACGCGCATAACCAATGTACAACGTTCCTTAAAGTTAAGGGACCGTTAAACCTACGACACGATCGCACACGATCAGACACGATTCACACAGGATCTTTGGAGCAAATGTACTCATAAAGGCGATGTTTCCGATTATTTCCTTCACCTGTCAAATTTAAATTTTGTCAAATCGTAATCACAACTGAAGTTGAAATTAACCAATGAACGGTACCGGATCTTGATATCAGCGACTATTACAAATCGACTATTCAATATTAGGTTTGATTTGTTACCTATTTTTTCATTAAATGTCAAATGTGTCAAATAGATGAAAATGTCCGACAAAAAGAGATTTAGCCATGTTTCGGCTGAAATTATCGATAATCGCATCGATTTGACAACTCCCATAAATACAAAGAGAAGTAAAGACAGCGTCTGGAGACAGTTCACGCAGTTTTGTGACGAACGCAAGTATATTTTGGACGAGTCGACGTGAGTAAGTAAACTGAACGAAATTTTGAAGAACTGGGCATGGAACATGAAAAAAGAGAACGGAGATGATTATAAGGAGTATTCTGTAAAATGTATGTGGAATTCTACCTCCAAAAAAAGTATTCAAGAGTTATATTTTAAGAAGCATAACATTAAAATTGATCCTTTTCAAGGAATTGAAATATAACATACAATAATTGTGTGTTTAATTTTGGTTCAAAATAATTGTTGTAATATTGTTCTCTTTTCTTAACAGATAATAAAATATGCTTCCTTTGCACATTTTTTACTATGAAACTTGGTTTAGAAATAATCTTAACAAATATAGCTCGAGCTTGATAAGTAGTCGACTATTACATTGTTTCAATTTTTCTCGTGTGCTTCCTAATTTGACTTGACCAAAATTGGCATTAATAATTAAAGACTAAAGCCCTCGAGCTAAAGCTCTCGTGCTCTAGTCAAATTATTAATGCCAATTTTGGTCTCCGCAAATTGACCATAGCGCACACTCGAAAAGTTGATCACAATGAAATAGTCGACTATTTATCAAGATCTCGTTATATTATCTTTGATTATCACCCCGGTTTAACTAAACCTGTCCAATATTCGATGGTGCAATTCATTTGAAGTTAAACTAAGCTTAATAGTTAAGCGGCCCTGAAGTTAAGCGAAGCTCTAATACGAAACGGTGCAAACGGGCGCATGGCTAGTATACTAAGGAGACGCTATGAAGCATATTTCCTGTACTGTTCAAAACGGCGCACTGGGCGGGGCTTAAGGGCGCGCGTCGAAACAATATGGCGGACATTTGTACCAAAGAGCGCGCCGACGAGGTAAGATATATATAACTACCACGAGATGGCGCTAGCGGTAACGATTCGAAATAATTTGTATAAATTTGTTTCTAGTGCAAATGAATGGTTTGAATCTGCATTCAAAGGTGGCGCTTAGTTTTATAGAAATTGTTTCCAGAATATGGCGGTAATGTCATTAAAATTTAAATAAAGGTACATATTAACAGCCCAAGCGGCGGGCGATTTTTCAAGCACGACAGCGAAGCCGGAGCGCTTGAAATGTAGCAAGTGTTTTAATGACCAGTTATCCACGAATACTTTATACTATTTATTTTATTGGTGTATTTTAACATCGTGTTTTATTGGCTTCAATACTACAAATAGAAATGCGTCGAAAACCGAGGCAGGTCTGTAATTCATAATCAACGAAAGAGGGAATCGACGGAATCGAAGCGTCGAAAACCAAAGTATGCCTGTACTTTTTCTCCTAATTCAAAAATTAATTGAATATCTATTATTATTAATTATTTATTAATACTTCTTTAACTTTATTATACACCGTCGTTTTCTACACAAATACGACCTATTTTTGGTGAATAAAGGCGGGTTCTGATAGGCGCGTCATCGCTGTGAGCTGTGGCATGGTGTGAAAAAAAAATGAAAATGTGACATTTTATGAGTTACTACAGAAACACCTCGTAACCCTCGTAACATCTATTCAACGGTCTAAACGTCCAAACCGCCTTGCAAACCTGCTTATTTTCAATTGTAAATTTATAGAAAAATCTTGCGTAAATTTGTCAATGTGTGAAGAAAAAATAGCATATTTTATTTGGAGGAAAAGTTACTTCTCATGGCTTGCTCTCTATAACACGAGCACGCCATGAAAAGTATTACCTTCCCTCCGTCTAAAATAGGTACATAAGATACTATTCCGGCTGAAGCAAGCAGCTTCAGATTAGGCCTTTTCCTTTGCTTTTCGCAGTGTAGTGCAATTTACACTACAATTTTTACAGTGCTGCAACGAAGCCAAAAATACAAAGGATCGAATTGAGTGTAGATGAATTTATAACATAACCTCAACCATCAACTCATCATAATCTGACTTGACAAAACCGAATAGCACTTTCTGAATTCAGGCATTATGTGGTTACTAACTAATCCTTTATAAAAGTGACCTCCAGATCTATATTATATAATGTGTTGTTGCTACAGACCCGCAATATTATTATCTTTCTACTTACTACGACTTGCAGCTTGCAGTGTTAAACAAATTTAGTTAAGATAAACTCCTGTGGCAGTCTCTTTGCATATATTTATAAAAAGAACTGTCAATTCCCATTATTATAAATTATATCTACGCTGAAAGTCTCAATTTGGACTAAACGTCAAAGATATTTTTCACTAATTTATTTACAAATCGTACTTTATTCCTAATAATACTAATAACATTATTCGATAGCATTTTTTATATAAAGAAATTGTATTTGAATGATCAAAAATTGCAATAATAATGGCGTCTGTAATTTAACTCAATGATATGTAAAAACAATTTTTTACTTTATATTTAATACATAACCTCTCCTTTGCATGCGTTTCATAAATACTTAACGTTACTTTATCAATTACACTGCATAAATTCCAATAAATAGTATATTACATTACTAGGAGTAGAAAGCTGTCATTTTTGTGTCGAGCCCAAACGTTTGCTGTCGAGGCGATAGCCGAGACAGTGCAAAAAACGAACAAAAAAGCTTTCTACTCCGTGTGATGTATACTATTTTTTCTTCAAACGATTTCTATCGCTCTTGCGGAATACACATTTAAAAATAACATGTATTATCATTGCTTAAAATCAGGTTCTATGTATCTGTCAAACAACTGTCAACGTACTTTGTTTAAATTTTTATTTATTTATGGTGATATTAAAAGTACAATTATTAACAGAACAATTTTGCATAAGTTGTTTACAATATTTTGTAATTGTTCATTTCAGTATCAGTGTTAATAGTAGTAGTGGTAGCTGCTTCAACGCTATTTTCAGTGGCACTACAACCAGGTGACGGATTCGTGGTATAGGAGCTATAGTCCGTTGGATTCAATATTCTCGTTGCTGTAGCTCATTTATTTGATATGGATTCATCTAGGTACCCTTCAGCAACACTAGTGCATTTCGTAAATATTTGACACTTGTCAAATAATCGTTCAGTCACTTTAAATAGTAGTGGCTAATCTATGGATTACTAGATAATATTGACAAGTAATGACAGTTCTTACTCTTGTCAATTGAATAATATTGACAATTCGATGGAATAATATTATTCAGTTGTCATGTCAAAATTAAATCATTATGCCGAAGGTTACATCGACGACAACATAAATAACAAGTTAGAACGAGGAAGAAAAATTGTGGAAGTAATTAACAAGAATAACTGTACCATACAAAGTGGTAACAATATTACAAGTACAACTACCACAGAAAGTACTACTTATAATATGACGGGTAAAGAAAATCCATCTGTAACTTTTAATAACTAGTAATATTACTACTAATTATAATTATCATGTTGACAAAAATTAATAATACATGTTATTAAATTTATATTGTTTTTTCCCTGATAGTTGTAGATAAAGTATAGTATTTTATTCGCGAGTAATGGCTATTACTCATTTGGATGAATTAATTACAGTACTCGCTACGCTGGTGGTGCAAAAATCATCCTCACGAGTAATAGCCATCCTTACTCGCTCATTAAATAATATACTATAGTCCTTTGCATGTTGATTACTATCTACATATTATTAAACTCAATATCAATTACATATATAATTTTTGTATTTCTGCGAAATGTTTTTGAAATTGCAATAGCTATTTATGGGTGCGTTTTGATATTGCGTTGAACAGGAACTCCGCGCCTAGACTAGACAAGGATGCAACTACAAAAATACGACGCCCTACAGCAAAAAGATAAAGTTGGGTCAATTTTCAGCGGTGCCGCTCTCTCTGACCGCCAACGCTTTAAATTTTTGAATTGGCCAATGACAACACACAGCGTCACAGCTTTTTTTTACTGCAAGATAGTACTGCTCGAAGCGCGATCTTTGAGGCAACACCTGAAACATATTTCGGACGGAATCCAATAGAAATCTTTACGTGGGTTATAAGAACATTTTATTTAGCAGAGTTTTCTCATTTTCTCAATAAATATTGCTCAGATTCTTATGAAATTTTAAAGAATTGCTGTCATTATCCTTCTCATGGCGTTAACAAATTAGAATTTGAATCGGTTGCAATTTTTTTCGTTTTTCTGTCACATTACATCGTTAATTTATATGATTAAATCAATACATATCGTCTTCATAATTTCTTATTGCCGACACAGATGATTTTTCTATCCATAATTGATTGTTTCAACGCGAAATATTGAGCTATATTTGATATAATGAGATTTGCGCACAGGTCTGCATTTTACCTCATGGCGCCATCTGTTGTCGCTGATACTTGGCGGCGCCCTCTTAATTATCTTATTGTTAGTGTATAATTTTAACATTGAGGGTTTTGTTTTGAAAAAAATTAAGATACAAATTTTAGCGTATTTCATAGAAATTACTTAAAAAGCTACGCGAATGTTTAGTTTGCAATAAAATATAATGCTATACAATTTTTAAGGAAGTTGTAATAGTAAATCAGGAAGATATCATTCAATGGTCTTTTAATTAATTTTACTGTAGTAGCGCCCGCAAAGTTTACTTTGCAGATTTTCGGGCGCGCGTCGAAACAATATGGCGGACAAAATTTTATTAATGTAATTTAAAAAATAACTTTTCGGATCTTTTTAGCGAAAAAAGTTTACATAAAGTTATTTTTGCAATAATTTTTTATTTATTGGAATCGTGAAACTATAGAATTATTTATAAACGCCAAATCTAAAATAAAACAGTATTCTTAATAAGAAAAAAAAAAGTAAAATTGTTTGAAGCAGTCGGGAATTTAAAATCTTACCTGGATGTTGGAATAAATTACTATTTATGAATGACCTCAAATTGTACGGTTCAGACTAATTATGCTAAGATACAACATATAGTGCCTTGTTTCATAACCTAAATTTTACCGAATATTAACGCAATAAAAATTTTAGCAATAAAAATTTATCCTAAACCATCCGTGTTTAAAAAAGTCGTGGGTAATTCAGAAAATCAAGCCAACCTAATGTTCGGGCATTTCTACCATAGGGATGTCGACGTATTCCCGCAACTGTGACCGTATTTTCGCATGAATATCAACGACAACATCTACAAAATATTTATTATTATTTAAAAAATAACTGTATTTCAAAATATATAGATTTTTATCAAAAAACATTTGTAGGATGTCAATAGGAGATATGTTCAAAAATTTACATAAAGTTTCTATTCAATACATTTTTTATTTATTAAGAAAACAATAGAATTATTTATAAAGAAAAATAGCTAATATATGTAAACAATAAAGTGAAGGATACAAAAAATTTGAACTTGATTTTTAATCGCCTTTCTTTAAAATCTTACCTGGATGTTGGACATGTATACTATTTATGAATGACCAAAAACAAGTAGATTCAAACTAATTATGCAAAGATAATGCAGAACAGCCTTGTTTGTTAACCTAAATGCTACCGATATATTAACGCAATATAATACGTTAGATGGCATAATAATAAAGTTTGTATTTATCGCGAATATCATACTCGTAATTTAGTACATAGATAATACAGAAAGTTGTATCTTCCCTCTTCTGATGTTTTCGGTAAATTTTAACATAGGCAGAATATAAAATTATCCATATAGTAATAGGTAGGTACTAGATATAAGTATAAGTAAGTGCAGTAAATATTCGCCAAACTGTCAGATGACAAACCTATTGGCAGTCTATTACACGTCAATTAAAAATGAAAGTATCAGGCGACGGACAAGCACGGTTTGTTTACTACCAATCTACGTCACAGACGACAACCATATTGAATACTGCGTTTTCGTGCCGCTAATAATAATTTGAATTTATATATTTTTTATTTCTTAAATGGCTTATTTTAGCAAAATAATATATTTACGCAATTTTATAGCGCAAAATTATAAAAAAAATGTTCGCGAAAAATATGATTTCTCCTCTATTGTGAAGGAGCTCTATATAAGATTACAGGTTGGTTTGCCATGAGAAACTTTCTGTTGTTGCATGGTAATTGGCGCTATAATTTGAAATACCGTTACTTTTATGTACCAACAATCTGATAATGTACAACTCAGGGACGTGTATAAATATTTTGAATTAATTATGATGTTAATGTTATGTCTTAATATATTTATTTTGTCCTACGGCCGCTGCTATAGCAACGGCCGCGCAATTATAATTCGCGGACTGTGTTGCATTCGCGAGTTGATAACTTGGGGATCGGTTGACCAAAAAAGTTATTTTACACTTCACTTGAGTCAAGTGAGCATGCTGATCGTGGCATATTGCTGGATGACGCAACTGCAGACTAATTTATAATTCAAGGCTTCTTTCATTCGCACGGCGAGCTACCGATCGCAAACCCGATAACGCTCGAAATATTTCCGGCTATGTATATGGCATTGAGAAGCCATCTCTACTTATATCTCAATACTTGTTTGTTCGTTTGCGAGGACGACTAGGTTTGTAATTCCGAACCATTTTTACTGCAAATATGTAGAATAAAGTAAGAATTAAAATTCGATTTACAGCTCTCACCCTACGTGTACTTGGAAAATGTATCTCCTTACAATTCAAAGATTTTCCTCTTCAATCAGTAAGTAATTTAGAATTTACAAAGTTTTTCTGAAAAGTATTACATATATTAATTGAAAATTGGAATTAAATGAACGATATAGGTATATTTCTCATTTCTTCGCTTTTATCAACTTTTAGTGAAAAGGTTCTTTTTACTAGAGTAGGTGAAGTTTCGATACGATATCTCAATACTGGTATCGATTGTTCGATACTTGAGATAACGATGGTGTATCGATTCTAAGATATAGGAATTTAGGAATGAATTCTAAATAGGTATCGATACATACGAACCGATGTCAAGAAATTCATTACAAAGTCCATTACATTTATGAATAAATCTAGTAGGTACTTCGTACATCAGTAAATTTTTAACAATGTATATATAAATTATCTGTTTTATAAAATAAACAGACTATATTACATATACAAGTTCGAAATCATATAAAACTATGAATTAATTACTGTACATAGAGTGAATTGTTGATATCGATGCAAAATATGTCTTCAAAAAGACAATTTTTAATAAAAACAATATTATTCTTGCAAACGAATCTCAAACGACAAAAAAACACCAATAAACTGTCGTCGGTGCTACTACCTGACATTCCCATTTGTAGTAATAGACTCAACCAAGCAAAAATGTGACGTCTGCGCAGCTATAACGAATAACTACACGTCATATGTGAATTAATTTTAAAAATAAAATAATTAAAATATGCTGTAGTTAATTGTATTTTAAAAAATATCAGATTCTAAAAAATTCCATTAAATGCTACAATACATGGATAAATAAATAGTATCCTATCACTTTCTTATTTATTTATATTTTTCTATTTAGTTCTTACGTCTCCAGCGTGTAGGATTACACAAACACATGTATAAAAGTATAAAGTATGATAAAGTATAAACAAAAAAATTCTTTGTGTATATTGTGTTCTAATAGAATAGATTTTCTCTATACTTATCCGATTTATCTCGAGCTAACAACAGTATTGTACAGAACGTGCGCGTTCTGAAATACGCATGTACCTATAAAAGCGAGATAAAAAATGTTGCACATACAAAACTAATAAGAATTTATTTGAAGCCCACGATATGCATATAGTCCAATATAGTCCATTCATCAGAGTCCTCTATATGTGAAGATCAAAACTTAAGGTCTAATGTCATATATCTTACATTATAGATGGCAGCACATGCCGGAGCAATATTAACTCATCTGTCCCCACCATTCGTCACGTACCCTTAAGTGGTTTACCAATATGGCTGCCTTACCAGGTCCGCTTACGACCCTGCACATTGCTTTTATGTCAAACACTGACCTATGAAATGTTATTTTCGACGAATTCTTCTTGTAACATAACGCTGTTTCTACTCTTCCAACTAGGTAAAGCAGAAGAAACTATTATGTCTTGTAGTGGTTTTCTATATAATATAACTGCCAAACTGAAATAATCAAATAATACAACCGTACACTGCCAACAGCTTGAAAGTTAACGACTCTTAACATACATATTTCTCCTAAATTTCCTAGTGTAAAACTGCATTTCAAAAATTTAATACCTGTATTTCTAAACTTCAAATTTTGATAGTAAGTAGACAGTGCTTCAAATAATTAAGAGGGTCGTCTACCAGCTGATTATTTTACAGCGGTGCCATATCTACATAATTCTAAAATCGTTTGCTTGATTTTATTTCAATATAATTTGAAAATTGGGCTTCATACACATATTTCTACAAATGTTTTACATCTACATATACAATTTTGTCTATTAATATTCGGTATTAAATTCACAATCTCTTTTCCCGTTACAGGCCGTTACCTTGATACGGGAATCGAGATTACACTATTAATTTTTAGATTTAATTACTGAAATTTGCTATGAGCATTCAAAATACGTCTACACATGTGTATGAAGCCCGATTTTAAAAATACGTTTTAAATAAATTATAAAAACATTATATTATGAAAAAAATTTAACTGTGGCAACATCGCCAACTGTCAAACGGTAGTCAGGCCTCTTAATATTAAATTTTAATGTAGGTATGTAACTAATGCATATGAGTACAAATAATGAACTTATCATTTACATACATGTATCTTTATTGAATAAAATTGTTTTTAAATTAAGAAATTATTTAGATAACTGAAATATAAAATAACACAACAAGAATTTAGAACGAATGCTGATTGAATTATTTTAATATTTTATCCATGCTCCATTGGCGTCGATTACTTGCTGTAAACGATTCCCCATTGACATTATAAGTGTTCTTGTATAATCTGGAGTTAGTTCTCCTCCTGCTTCCACAATACTTTCCCAAAGTTCATTTCGATTGGCCGCTCTAAAATTATTTCTGTACAAACGTTTTGTCATTCGTCCCCAAACGTTCTCAATAGGATTAAGATCAGGACTCCTTGATGGCCATGGAAGAATATTAATATTGTTGGTAGCAAGCCCATTGACGCACAACGTTGGAGGTGTGAATTGGAGAGTTGTCGTGCTGAAAAAATGAAATTGTTCCCAAAAAGCTGCGTTACCGAAGGTAACATAATATTTTCCAGGAGATCTCTGTAATAGTTTCCAGTCAACCTTCCTTCAACATTCCTGTAAACACTGGGTACCAAACAACTGATCCAAGCCCACACATGCACCGAAAATCTACCACTATACGGTGCGTTGGTTTTATGTACCGTTCTTCATAACGCGTATTTGCAGGCCTGTACACACGTACCGGGCCGTCGTGGGATGACTGGAAGATCTTTTCATCTGAAAAATAACGCGTTCCCAGAAATCGGCGTTTTCATTTACATATAAATTAGCAAAATTTAATCTGTCTTGCTTATGCTGTGGCTCTAACGCAAACTTTTTGGAAGCAGAATAATTTTTTAGCCCAAAACCTCGAATACGTTGCCTTGCTGTTGAAATGGAACCCGGAAAATGGGTTTCGTATGCCGCTTTCACTACCGTTCCAAGGGGTTTCTTTGAATCCAATTCACCAATGAAGCATCATCCTCCAACGTTGAAATTTTTCTTGCTCCACCACCGCACATACGCTAGATCAACCCCTTGATCAATTTTCTGTTTTAATTTAAAAATGCAGGTTTTACTAACATGCAGATTATCTGCCACCGTTTGCATGCTCCAGCCATTTTCTAACAAAGTTCTTGCTCTTATTTTTGAGCTTCACTGAGACGGCATCATACAATATTTACAGAAGTCTCAGATATTGTAATAAGGAAAATACAGTTTGACTGATTTTATGACACTTATGACAGTCTACTAATAGCGTTTTTGACTTATCGCAGTTTTATGCGCTGAGTGTATTTTTTCTCCTTTATTAACAGTATGTATTAAAATAAAATAGAAATACATTCTGTGCATAACAGTACAAAATAAGTCAAAAACGCTATTACATTATATAGGTAATAACGGTACATAAAGCCAGCTTTACACCAGGCTACAAAGAAAATTTTCAGCAGTCGTTAACTTTCAAGCTGTTGGCAGTGTATATGACTACGAATATACATACACTAGAATCTACGTATTTGGCGTAAAATAGTGTACCAATATGGCCGACATGCGCCGTTTTAGCCACGTGACAGCGTCTCCCTACTTATTCTATTTCAATGCTTTGAATCTAACAGACACGAACGGGTAAGGTAAACTTTGGATTTTTGGATACACCTCGATATCGCGAGGAGCTTTTATGAATGCACTCTTTTATTGCTTCCGTTTTTTGAGATATTCGATTGAAATTAAGTTGCCAAGTTTCTGTTTGACTACTTTTCAAAATTGAATATCTCGAAAATAAAAGCAACACAAAACGTGCCTTCACAAATCAGCACAAAAACGAGGACATACCAAAAAAGTTTCAAAATTCGAAAGGGTGGCGGCCACCATAAATTTTATCCCTCAAATTTTAAAATCAAATACCTATATCGAAAATAGAATCGGCACCAAATGCATTTTGAACGCCTTACAAAACGATAATCAAATTCGAATACCTATGTATCGGCCAAGTTTATGGACATGATGAAACTATCAACATAAGTAATTTACCTTTCTGTATTCCTTCAGAAACCAAATATCTAATAGTATAAAATGCACTTTGTGCATTTTATTAGATACTTGATGGATAGGTATTTGATTTCTAATTTACCATAATTTCTTCACTAGCTTCAGATTCATAATTACAGTACAGATTACGTACTTAGTACATGACTATGATTCTGTTTTGTAGAAGGTTTATAAGTCTTTATTGGCACATGTATTTTGAGTAAAAGAAAAAGATGGTGTGAAATATATTTTAATTCCCTACGTATTAAAATTGAAATTTTGAATTTTCTAGGTTATGTAAGGTTAGGTGCAATAAAACAAACCTGAAAATCTCTTCAAACAAAATTTATAGAGAAAAAAAATGACTTTCCAGAAAATACGTTTCACCTAAAGTTTTTCGTTCTATTCAGAACGTTAACATAGAAGAACTATCAGAATGTACAGAAGAAGAAATTCGGCCGATTTTACCTTGTCTAGTAAGAATGAGTTTAATATCACCACTTGATACATCTAAAAAATGTTCCAAGCAGAAGATGGACATTTTAACCATAATTTCAGGCATTGAGTTAGTAAATTCAATTGTTGCTTTACTTTCGATTGATTTCCATGTATTAGAAGCCGATGTTAAAAAAGAACAGCAGTTGCGGCAAAAAGCCGGATCAAATTTGACGGAATCAGCATTGATAGGAAATTTACCAAATGGATTGGCTTTAGAATACGAAAGATCTGACATGACTAGACGATTGAGATTAGTTCTGAGGCGAGCTTCTATTCATTCAATCACAAATACAAGATGGTAACGAAGTACATGGCGATCATGAATTTTATATTAAAAGTTCAGAATTATTTGATAATGACATTTACATTGAGGAAATATCAGATGTGATATGTATTGCATTGGCTGAATTACCGACTTTATTAAATGTAATTAATATAACGGAAATCTTATTACATGTAAATAATGGACCTCGGTAATATGTAGAGTAGTCGCTAATTTTCCTGATTCTTTTAGAGAAGGTAAATGTATCATCTGCATCATATTGAATTTCATTATTCCAGAACTGTTTTAGTGTGTACAAACTTAATTCAAAAAGGAGAAAAACAGGAAGAAAATATATCTAGTTCTATTCGTGGTGCCGCCATATCTATGTTATGCAAAATGAACCCATCACAATCGTTAGCTGTGCGAAGTAAATGTGTTGAATTATGTCGAATGCCTGCATTAGCTATTGCATTATCTTTGGATATCAGCAACAAAAATAATATTGAAAATGAAGGGGATATGGTTGCATTTGTTTCAGGATTATTATTGGGAAATGATCAAGCCATACGGTAACTGTTCTTTTCACATATATACTTAATTTAAAATTAAATATGCCCTCTTTATTTGTAGTAATTGGTTTGCTTTATTTATACGTACTGGTCAGAAGAGAAAAGGAGAATTATCTAGTACAGCACTGCAGCAGCTACGGAGATGAATTACTTTCGCAGACTTCAAACAATCATCAATGCTTCTCAAAATGGTCAATTACCTAATAATTTAGTGGTTCAGGCTTCTGCTTTGTTGAGGCTATACTGTGCTTTGAGAGGAATAGCTGGCATCAAGTAAGATGTTCATATTTAATTGTTTTCGTGTGTAAAATGTAATATTACTGATTCACTTATTTGTTGTTAAGTTTTATGACAAATTAAGCACATTATCACAATAATTGAATTTATTAACTCAAATCTATCTTAGAAGGAATTTTCTACATGCCTATATATTTTCTGTTACATTACTAGATTATATAACTCATTTGAAATTTAGCCAATAGCAATTACTAATTTTACATAGTTACCATGTATTGATAAGTGAATATACTCTTGACGACGTGATATAACCGTTTTGGTGTTTCGCTTCCTCCAACAATATGACTTTTGTCATGGTAACAAGTGTTTTGAAGTTTGTTGATAAACGTCAAAAATATATTCAGCAATTTTCATAATGTTTTTTCGACATGCAACGCTTTGGTATAAGCTCGGAGACCGAAATAGATAAAGAAATTGAAGAGTTGACACCGCAAAATACCGTTAAAACACATAAATATGTTTGGAAACAATTCACCGATTTTTGTGAACAGCTCAGAACCAGTTGGAAGTAACTAACAAAGCTAAAGGGCCTGATGGCCTGTAGAAATTTCGCAGAGAAAAATTGGGGGTGTAACCCAAAAAATCTGCATTGGATATACACAGCAATAGTGAGACCAATCATCACTTATGGGGCAGTAGCTTGGAGTAAACGAGCCAGTCTAACCACACCGAGGATGCGCCTTGCAAAGGTACAGAGACTGACCTGCGTTTGAATTACTGGTGCAATGAAAACATGCCGTTTTAGAAGTAGTACTAAATCTCACACCTTCACATCTTAATGGAGAGTGTGGTCAGACAAACCACGAGCAGACTGATTGGAGAAGGCATCATCAGACAGAAATCGAAAATCCTACTCGGAGATGAGCCGTTGTGGGATATGCCCCGCGATGGGATGCCGAAGAAATTCAGCCTTGCAAAAAACTTTATTACGAGGGCAGGCTTCAGAAGTGGATGGAATCAAAACACCATCACAGAACTGAACAAGAATGTCATATTATGGTATACATATGCTTCCAGGACAATCCGAGGGACTAAAATCGGAATATATGACCTCAGAACCAAGTACCTATTCACAAAGCTTAGGGAAATGCCTAGCTTCCTTCAGGCGGAAATACACGCTATAGAAAATTACATCTGGTTTAACTTTGAAAGAAATTGCCGGAAACAGGAAATTATCATCGTGACAATCAAGGCCATTAATACGCTGAGTTCCTACACAATCAGCTCACAAATGGCTTGGGATTGCCTGTCTAAAGCTGCGAACTGACATGAGTAAATTTACGCGCACGAACACCCAATATGCGCGCGAACGCTATCCATCGCTTGTCGGTTTTTTCACCTTTATCAAAGGATTTGTATGCGCACAGCGTTCGTGCGCGTAAATTTGCTCAAGTGAGTACGCAGCTTAAGCTAAACGAGCTAGGCAAGGAAAATAAAGTCACCCTCTTGTGGGTGCCGGAACACACCGGAATAGAAGGAAATGAAAAAGCAAAAAAACTTGCAAAAAAGAGAGCGGAAGCACCTCTTTTGGGCGATTTTTTTTTTGCAGGATCAGTTATAGTACAATACTAGAGACACTAAAAAAGAAGCTGATCAAAGAAAAATCAAGCGCTGGTTTGACCAACATGGAATGAGACAAGCGAAAACAACTCTGGGAACCTATAACTAGGAACCAGGACAGATTCAGTGAACTCATTACCATGAGCAAAGACAAACTTCGCTTACTGACAGGAACGCATATGAAAAGAATTGGGCTAGCAGAGACAACAGAATGCCGTTTCTGCTAGGAGGAAGATGAAACTTCTATACATATCCCCTCAGAGTGCGCAGCACTACGCAATTGAAGGGCTATGCACCTAGGATCTTATGAAATAGAAGAGAGACTTCCCCAACATCAAACCATCCCACATTCTAAACTTTCTAAAGCAGATAGGTTTAGCAAATCAGCTATGAAGTCGAGGAACCCTCAGCCACACAGCAAGAAACGAGGGACACAATAGATCTTTTAGGTTGCAGTGCAAATATCACCCTGCAGCGCATTTTATAATACTTTTAATAGGCCATTCTCACCAATCACTCTGTATAAGATGATTCAAACGTGATTCTTCTTTATTTGTACACTAGTGTAATCTAGACCGAAAATTTTCGTTGATTGATCGACCAGTATCCGGCCAAATGTTTCCCAGTGTATGTTTTCTTTAATTCATCAATGGATGCTGGGTTGTTGCTAAAAATTTTACCTTTAAGATCGTCCCAAAGAAAATAGTCCATTGATTAATCTCACTTCTTTTGTATATGTCCTTTTGAGCAAAAATTTTACGAAGCGGTGCTAAATAGTCGATGGTGATGTGACATGTTGCCCTTCTTGTTTAAACCATGATATTTGATTGAGACCTGCTTGTCCTCTAGTACTGGAGATACAAAATTGTGTAGTATCTCAATTTATCACTTTGTATCCACAGTAAAAGGACGACTCTTAGAATCTCTGGAAATACATATATGGACCAATAATGCGACCATGGTGATGAGTCTAATGGTTTTTAGTGCTTCAATCGCGGGTTGATGTCTAATTTTGTCTGACCATTTAAGTGGAAGTAGACTTCGTCTTAGAAAAAGACGTCATTGAAGCTCGTGAACCCTTCAAACATTTAATTATAGCACACTGTCGCGTCTTAATTCTTCATTTCAGTACCATCATTTAAGAGCTCTCGATGTTCTAGGTCGACCGCATCGTGGTTTAAATAAAGTTAAATCCGTTGCCTCGAACTTTTGTATTAATTTTTTTTTTTTTAACTGTTGAAGCGTGCTTTGCGTTGTGTATGTAGGAGTGAGTACTATATTTCCACTTAGCTTCAGTCGTAGAATCATTATTTCGGTAATATTTATGCACACAAAATGCATGTTGTAATCTGTTCAATGACACCATGGCGATAAATCTCTAATAATCGCTTCCGTAATGATAGTTTCAAATGTTAACGTACTTTTGGTCCACCGTACTAAATTTTTTAATCAGTTGCCTGGAAAGACGCATTTTCCACTGACGCACCACGCAAGCAAAGATTGATGTCAATCTTTGTATGCATAAAGTGGTAATTGGTGTGTGTAAAGCCGGCTGAAGGGTGGAAGGTTTCAGAAAGCTTTGAAATGTTCTAAATCTAGAAAATTCTATTTAAGTGAAAATCGGTGATTCTAGATCTAATTGGAGTTTTTTACTTTCCTGTCCGGATTATATAACAGCTCTGCTTTTTTCGAAGCTCTACATTTAAATAACTTGTTTGATGATGAATTTGTTGGCTTTATACTGCCATATGTGAGGGTATTTCCAGGTATGACATGATGCATCTGTCACCTAGACTTTTGGGTGGAATTCTTTGAAATATGTTACCTAGGTGATCAGTAACTGTTTTTTATTTCTTTGTTTTTACGTAAATCGTATTCGGTTTTTTTATTGTCACGGTGTTCTTTTTTAATTTTGCTGCAGCCTTCCATAAATAGAAGGAACGAAAAGGATTTCTAGCTAATCTATAAGTTATTGAAAAGGTAAATGCAACATATTTACGTTATAGTTTCATAAATGCTATTTATTGTTTATACACTCAATTTTTGCCCAACCTGAAAAAGTCTTATACTGTGGCCCATTACCATACTTACCCGTATCTTGATACATATGTATGTACCTGCGATAAATGCATAGACATGCTACAATACTATATGCATAGCTTCTTTCTTGATATTTCTGTCTCGTTTTATTGTGTGCCACATTTGATGTTCATGATAAAAACATTTTCACGATCTGTAACTGAAAAAGCAAGTTTTAAATTCTACATTTTTGCTAGTAGATGCTACTGAACTCATTTTGATTTATTTTACTTTAGATTCCAAGATGATGAAGTAAATATGATAGTTCAGTTATTGATATCACATCCAAGCCCAACACCCGCTGGCGTGAGGTTCGTTTCTATAGGGTTATGCATGTTAATCGCCTGCCCATCGTTAGTCTCATTACCCGAACACGAACGTAAAAGTATAGAATGGGTAAATATATCAACTTCAAAAATAACAATTAGCATCAATAATATCTTACCTTACAGGTACAATGGTTAGTTCGGGAAGAAGCTTATTTCGAATCGGCCAGTGGTGTAACAGCATCTTTTGGCGAAATGTTATTATTGATGGCAATACATTTTCATAGTAATCAACTTAGCGCCATCTGTGATTTGGTATGTGCTACTTTAGGCATGAAAATACCCATCAGGCACAACAACATGACGCGTATGAAACAAGTTTTTACGCAGGAGATTTTTACAGAGCAAGTGGTGACTGCGCACGCTGTTAAAGTACCCGTCACAGAAAATTTGAACGCAAATATGTCCGGTTTTCTGCCGATTCATTGTATCCATCAATTATTAAAATCGAGAGCGTTCGCTAAACATAACGTAAATATCAAGAATTGGATATATAAGCAGATATGCGTTAGTGTAAATCCTTTACATGCCGTTTTGCCCCTGCTTGTGGATGTATATGTAAACAGTATAATTTTACCCAATATGAAACACGTTGAACAAGCTAATAAACCGCTATCAGAAAATGAAATAAGAAGGGTATTTCAAAGCTCGATCTTCGGGCAATATTTCAACGAGAAAAAGTCGTTTCTTAACATGGATTTTGATGTTGTGGAAAATCATGATGTAATAATTTCAGAGACTACTTTAACGCCACAATTACTCCTTTTGTATTATTTGCTTCTATATGAAGATTGTCGTTTAAGTAATGCTCAAAACTTGGCGGCATCCGGGAGAAAAATAAAGATTTATAGCCCGGAATTTTTGTCAGAATTACCAATAAAGTATTTACTTCACCATGCCCAAAAAGATCAAAGTTCATATTCAACATTGTTTGGACCGTTACTGAAATTATTGGCTACGCACTTCCCGCATCTGACACTAGTGGAAGATTGGTTAGATGATATGTCGATGAAAACCGCACACAAGACGTCATTCGTTAGTGAATACATGTTAGTTGATGCATTTAATCAACTTGAAAAGACACCTTCAAAGTGTGCAGACATTTTACAGTTATTGTTGAAGAAAGAAGCTATAGATATTTGGCCGTTTGCAGAGATTATAACCCAGTTTTCTAAAAACATTTTAGCCGATAACGTTCCTAGATACGTGCAAGATTTATACAAAGATGTATGGTTTAAACTGAATAGCGTCTTACCTAGAAGATTATGGGTACTAACTGTAAAAAATCTTGTTGGTGACTACAGCGGACTGACAAGAATAGATGTAGCTGAAGATCCTTTACAGATTATGAGATGTGATGAAAGGGTTTATAGGTGTGCGCCGATTTTTGCCATTGTTTTAAGAGTACTGCGTGCAAGCTTGGCATCCTCTAGGAGTCAATTGTATCAACATTTACAATCAAATCCCAGATTAGATCCCAATGGCCAAGCAGTGAATGATACAGAAAGAGAAGAAATGTGCAGGGCGCTTATTGCTGCTCAGGTAAGTTTGTAAATAAAAAAATTACAATTGTTTTCCATGTATAAATATACCCAATCGATTATTTAGGCTGACAAATTCCTATTAACATTTACAGAATCTGCTTACACAAATATTTGTTTCTTCTAAATTCCTGTTTAAATTTTGCCATGCAATTACAAAAATAAGGTCAGTACGGTGAAAAAGAATAATAAATTATTTTCATGTTATTTTATTGGTATTCAAGTATACTAACTACTAAAATTAAAAATACACTTTGAATTTGAAAATGACAAATTGCTTTGGATACTGTTTAATTTTTTATTGTTTGCACATTTTTTTCATTATTTCCACTTTTGAGTGCGGTAGTGGACTAAAAAGTTGTTCGCCAAAGTTTCAAGTTTTTGCAATCTTAAAAATCTTGCAATCCTTTCGGAATCTCTTACATTTATTAATACTCCTACCACTAGACAAGAGAAAAACGACGGTTTTTTAAATAAAAATAGAGGACGGCAAGAAGAGTGCCGGTTCCAAATCCTATAACATAAATCAAGCGCACTTTGGTGGTGAGGATAACCAAAAAGCACTTAGACTACTCCTACAGAAAGCAAGCAATTTTACGACTACAACAATGATGTGTTATCGGCGATGGTTAGGATATAGAAGGCAGTGAATGATATAATAAAAATTATGTGATACTCAGCGACTGGAAATTACACCGAAAAGTGCGTAACACTCAAATCTTTTGTTTGTAATATATTTGAATTATTTTAATTTGGTTTATCTAAGAACACACATAATGCCGTTTAAGAATACCTACTCAATATTAATGTGTTTTAAACAATACGTTGCTTAAATGGGGGCCTCCATTGTTAATGCATTGGTTGAACTGTTCTCTGAAGTTGTTCATTATTCTCCGAGTCATGACGGGCGTGGTGGCTTCAACTTCTTGAGTTATCATCTCCTTAAAGTTTGAGGACGATGTGGTATACTTTGGACTTGAGATAGCCCCACAAAAAAAATCACAGGGCGTCAAGTCTCGCGAACATGGTGGCCACCCTATATCACCACGCGAAGAAATGACATGTCCAGGAAACATTTCCCTCGCCAATGGCAGTGATTGACGTATTGTGTGGGCTGTGGCGCCTTCTGGATGGGATCACACATTTGCAAGATCGTTAAACAGTTCTTACTGTTACTTTGGGACTATGGAGTCGTCGTTGATGGAGTTCCTGAGGTTGTTTTCAGACCAGTATCTGCAATTTTGCCTATTTACTGCACCCGACACTTGAAAATCTGCCTTGTCTGAAAAAAATTGCATCTTTTCTGTAAACGTTCCGTAGCATGTCTTGACACCACTTTGTATAGACCTCGTAATCTCTTTTATTCAATTCTCTACACAATCTTATAGGGATGCATTTTCAAATCTCAATGTAAGATTGTTCTCACACGCCTGATCAGATGATCGCAAGGCTGATACATGCTTTCTTGCGGAACGTCGAGGAGATGAACTGTACCTCTTACTGCAGCAAGATTTTCTGGGGCTATAGCAAACCTTCGTCGACCTTGAGCTTTACGTTTCAGGGCAAAACCTGTGCGTCGAAAATTTGACACCGACGACTAAATGGTTTTCTTATTGGGAACACAGTTTCGTCAACCGAGCGCAAAGCGAATACGAAAGGCACATTGAGTGTCTAATTATTGGCGATCCGCCATTTTCAATAAACTGGTCAATGACACATGCGTGATGTTCATTTGATTAAGGTATGGTGTACACTGAAAACGGCATGTATGCAACTATTCAAGGACATGCTCCCCATAACTTTATTCTGTTGCTACCGGCTGCACGCTGCCTTTCAAATCAGTTCTTTCTGTCGCACCCTGCACTTCCACTTATAGGACAAATAAAATAACAATTAATTAAAATCAATTTATTCCAATATTTCTCCAACATAAGTTATTGTTTTCTTTAAAATACTTCTTCGATGGAAGAAATTAAGAATATTTGACACATATTAAATGTGAATTTCTTCCAGACACATTGCACAACTTAAATATGTTTGTTCCAGATTTTATTGCATGGTGTTGTATTGCGTGGCCAAATAACAATGGTGCTCGGCCATATCTTAGAAACGGTTTATAGTATAGTTTTACAAAGAAAATATCATTTACTAAAGTGGTCACGAAAAAATTTGGAAATTATTTAAAGAATTCTAGGATAACCGCTAGATGGAGTCACTGAACACCAAAAATTTAAATTCTTGTTTTACCAAATTAAGGTCTACCACAAACATAAAAATCAGAATTTTTGTTGTTTTAAAAGAACGCTTATAGCTCAGGTTGTGTTTAACCGAATTTTATGAACTTATTACTTACTTTTATGAACTTATTACTTATAAATTCATAAAAACGCGACTATTCGCGTTGAAAACAGCTTTAAACCACCAATCCAATGCTCACAAATTCCAATTAATCTAAAAAGTAGTAAGTTCGTCAGTGATAAGCATACCTACACTAATTTTAATACCATACTACTTGTAGGTACTTGTACTTACATCAAAATGATCAGTACAACAATATCCTGTAGTCTTCTCTGACAAAGGTACATCTCTCCTCATGGCAGTGAACCATTTTTTTCTTATTGTTACATCCCTGGGGATTGTGATGAACTTTTTATCAGGGGTTTTCACGGTGGAACTTTTACACATTGGCACCGCACAATACTTGTATGTTGCAGACATTTTAGTTAAAACAAGATAAAAATTGTCTTCAAAAGTTCAAAATTAAAATTTAAAAAGTAAAAAGAAATCGTCCAAATACAATAGATTTCGATAACATAAACTGACATCTATGACTGACATAATACACAATATCATACGTCACAATTTTAGTTCACGTAAACGCCGCGTTTTGGAAGAGCTCTGTAATCGTGCTTCTTTCTTCCCCGATTTCTAGGTGAAAATAGTATATTATACTATAAAGGAGAGAAATGCGTTATTTTGGCAGAGGTGCAATTTGAAGCCCGAGGGCTACAATGCACCGGGGACAAAATAGCATCTTTCCCGAATAGTATATACTATTTTTTCCACGGTCTCATTAACTTAAAAACACATATTTTGTCATTATGAAGTAAGTAGCACCAGAATTATTGTATTCGGATTTGAGCATTTATTTAGCAGTCGTTGAGTTATTGTCATAACTACACAAACGTTCTCCATCATGTAAACTTCCTTGGGAGCATTATACTCCCTTGGGAATAATCGACTACTTCTGTTTTAATTTTGATGTCATAGAAATTGATTTCTACTCCCGACCGTGGAAAAAATATATTTTTTCGTCTGGGAATAAAAGGAATGGCTATTTCTCATGATTATCTTTAAATTTAAAGAATAATTACAAAGTACATAGGTTGTCTATTACGTAGATTTTCGTATGAATTCTAGTAAAGTTATCGTTGCATATAAAATTATTATTTTTCATGCGTATATCAATTTGATCAATGAATTCCAGTACATTAAAACTGATCATATTTTAAAGAATATATGGAACGCACCCTACTTTCGCTAACTTATGTGCCAGTAGTTACGTCTATGTAAGTCAAACATAACCTATAATTTACAACGTCACAATATTGCAAATTTGCGAAAGAATTAAATTAAACTGTTAGTGTTTACTTGAGTCATGTATTACTATAAAAGAGTTTAGAAAAAAAATCAACATGAGTAACAAATATGGAGAAGGGTATTGTAAGTACGGCCATTCGAGTCGCTTCAAAAGAAGATATGAGAAAGAAGATTTCAAAGAACATAAAAGAAGAAAATACCAGGAAGAACCCGAAGAAAAAGGAAAAGACATAACGTCATATAAACATGAATTAACAAGATTTTTAGAAGAACAGTGCAATATATTTAATCAATTAGACTATTGGCGATTTTTAGATAAATATCGCATTATCAAATTAAATAGGAGTTCGTTAGGTGATTTTGATAAAAATAAACTGTTAAATATTAGTTTCGATGTAAAATCTAGTGAATTGTATGATAAACTCCCGGTTTTGGATAAAAATGGTGAAAGATTTCGGGTTTCGAAAGAGGATTTTAATGACTTCGTACATACTATTAAAGTGTATCAAGATTTCCAACAAAAGACAAAGTTTACTAAATTGAAAAAGTTGCGCAAAGCTCAGAATGACTTACCAATTGCAGCGTACAAAAGTGAAATTATACAGAAACTAGAAGGTTGTAGAGTTATGTTAATAGCTGGTGATACAGGATGCGGAAAATCAACTCAAGTTCCGCAATACGTTATGGATGCAGGATACAATAAAATAGTTTGTACACAACCGAGGAGAATAGCTTGTGTTTCGTTAGCAAAAAGAGTAGCTCATGAAACGTTGACAGAATTTAAAAATACTGTTGGGTATCAAATACGATTTGAGAAAACTAAGCGGAAAGATACTGCTATAATTTTTATGACCGAAGGATTGTTGTTAAGACAAGCATCCGAAGAAGACACTTTAAATTCATACGATGTTATTATATTGGATGAGGTGCATGAGAGACATTTGCATGGAGATTTTTTGGTTGGAATTATGAAATGTTTGTTGTATAAAAGGAATGATTTTAAATTAATTTTAATGTCAGCTACAATAAATTTAAAATTATTTATGGAATATTTTGCTCATGAAAATTTAGAAGTAATTCAAGTTCCTGGTAGATTATATCCAATTGACATACACTACAAGCCGATTATAAAAGATCCATATGACAAAAATAAAGATAGATTTGATTGTAGCCCATATTTACAAATTTTACAAATGATCGATGAAAAATATCCACCGAATCAAAAAGGAGACGTTTTAGTATTTTTGAATGGCTTTTCTGAAATTAATACACTTTGCGAAACTGTTAAAGAATATGCTGAAAGGAAGAAAAATTGGATAGTTCTACCTTTGCACAGCACATTATCCCTAGAAGAACAAGATCGAGTATTTGATTACCCACCAGATGGTGTGCGAAAATGTATTATTTCAACAAATATAGCTGAAACATCAGTTACCATTGATGGTGTTAGATTTGTAATTGATTCAGGGAAAACTAATAGAATGACTTACTTATCAGAAGGTGGAGTGAATAGGCTGGCAGAATGCAATATTTCACAAGATAGTGCAAGGCAGCGTGCTGGAAGAGCCGGCAGAACAGGACCGGGAGCTGTTTTCGTTTATATTCTGAAGAAGATTTTAAAGCTTTTGATGTGTTTACCCCTGCAGAAATACATCTAGTGCCGTTAGATTCTCTCCTGTTGCACATGATATCTTTAGGACTTAATGATATATCAAATTTTCCCTTTTTAGAAAAACCAAGTAATGATTCCATCGAAGAAAAGCGTGGAGAAGTTAAAATTTTGTGGAGCGTTGGCCCTTGATAACGATGGATTATCGTTGACATCTTTAGGAGATAAATTATCAAGATTACCAGTAGATTTAACTATTGGAAAGATGCTAATTTTATCTACAGTTTTTGGCAACGTGAATTCGATCTTGGCTGCCGCTGCATTGCTAAGTATACAAAGTCCACTCACTCAAGCTGCGTCAAGGAATTTAAACGCTGACGAACTGCGTAAAAGGCTCGATTCAAATCACGGGGATCCGATAACTTTATTAAACTGGTACAAAGAATGGTTGAAAATTAAACACGGTGGTGAAAATTCCAAAATCTGGGCTCGTAAGCGTTGTTTAGAAGAACAGAGATTTTATGAGGTAACAAAATTGTTGGAACAATTTCGTGATATCTTAGTCGACGCAGATCTTTTACCCAAAATCGCAGAGGAGGAATTATCTAGCGCAGAAAGATCGATAAGATACGGTGAGTTGAAGAAATTAAGAGCAATTAGAAACGATTTAAAAAATAAATCAAAGGCAGCTCAAAGAAAATATCTCAAATTTGAAATGTTTGATACAGACAAGAATGATGGTGATATCGATTTGAGAGATATTGAATTTAAAATCACTAACGATCATAGAAGATTGGAGAAATTGCTCTTAGAAAGTAGCGCAACTAGTTATAAAGATCTTATAATGTTGAAAATTGTTATAGCTAGTGGCTTATATCCGCAAATTGCGGTTGAAGATGAATATAATACTTCGAAAACTGTTAGCGAAAAATTATACCATACTAAAAATAAGAATTACGTTTTTCTTCGGCCAATGAGTATTTTCACTTTGTATTCAGATATCTTAGATCTTCATAATGATGATATAGAAATACCTCCACCTGGATATTTCAGTAAGAGACCTATAAGTAAAAAACATCAGATATTACTGTATCAATCAATATTAAAAACAAAAAAGATTTATCTAGTAAATGTAATGCGTATGCCAGGTTTACAAACTTTATTGCTATTAAGCAAAACTATAGCAACTAACGCTACGTTGACTAAATTTGTTTTCGATGACTTCTTATCATTAGATGTTCCATATGTTGGGCAGGGAAAGACTTTATTAAAAACAGCTTTAGATTTGCGCAAGAAATGGCTGAATAGACTTGAAGCAAAATTGAACGATTATAAATCTGAGGAAGATTTCGATTTAGTGGATGACTTAATTAAATTTATGTCTAGCGAAGTTAGCTATAATATCAAGAGACTTTTACCCGCTGACATAAAAGTTATCTACAATGAAAATACAGATTTTTTTGAAGACGAGGTTTTACGCACTACAAAAAATCCGTTTGATAAAGATTTCTTAATGAAAGAAGATAAAAAAGTCGGTGGGGTTAGAGTTAGTGCAAATGTCATTTATAACTGTCTAGTTCAAGAAGAATGGGATGCTAATTTGGAGCAGGAAATGTATTCGATCGAATTCCAATGTCCAAACTGTTCGGAATCAATGACTGGACTATCTTTTTTCGAATATTTCAACACGAGAGCTTTTGTGAGAAAATCAAAGTTAAAAGTGAAAATAAAAGGATTGACGTACAACCAGCGAAAGCGAACTCCAAACTTTTCGTGTGTGATAAATGTAATGAAGAATTAATGTTAACTCCTGTAGAGATTTTAAGACATAAAAAAAGCTGCGGTGTGACGTAAATTAATTATGCCAGTATAGATATTAATTTAATTTAAGAATATTATATATATAATATATATATATTACTTGTTTAAAGTAACTTATTGTTGATAGTATTAAAAGTGCAATTGATTATTATATGAAAAGTATTTCACTTAAAACAATGAATTCAAACTTACCTGTAATCTGTAACAAAAACCTAGCGATTTAAATTTGTTTTATTTTTTTACTGCACCTTTATTCGTAGGTATAAGGTAATTAGTTGCTGACAAAAAATAATTTACTCTATTTTTGACACTATTAATTTGCCGACCTATAGTTATTAACACCTTTCTTTTTATAACTGCAATAGGCAGATGAGAAATCCAAGCTATAAATAATCAATTTATAAATTATTTAATTACAACATTCAGTATCCAACATAGAACTATATGAATAATTAGAATACTATCAAGAATGGCTTAAGTCATTGTGTTTTGTAGCTGACATAATATAAACTTTAATGAAGTACGATGCTTATTTGCTTTGATAATACGGCATCATTTTTGCGATAAGTTCCTACTTCATTCAAATACGTTCCAGATTCATCAATATTTGTTAAGTGTATGTTATTTTTATGCATAATATCTGGTTGGTACCATTTACTGAGACATAGTATTGATTCTGTTCCACACTTCTTTGAAATTTGATTGCCACTAAAAACAATGTTATATCGAAAAGCAAGGTATATTCTTGTAGCAGGTTTTCAAACAAGTTTTGAAAATCTAGTATCCTATTGGTTGTTCAATGTCCGCTGCTTTAAGACAGACTATTATTGGAGAGAAAACAGAGTACATTAGGTTTTATTAAGATTTATTAGAAGCTTATTCAACTCCATTCACTTCTTGATACTACATAAAGTCGAATCGAGCATAACAAAAAGGTCATTAACATTTATTGAAGAAATTATTAAAGTAATATATACAATGTATACAATGACATGTTGGTGACATTGTTGATGTCATTTGGAGTCGCTAATAAAATTAAGGAACAATGTTACACCAAATACGGAACCCAAACGTATGTCAATCTCGCTGGATGTAATCTCGTTTATGAAACTAAAACAAAACTAAAAAAGATAGAAAAATTGCGCAAATTGATACGTCTTGGTTTGCTTTACTATGTTCTATATTAATATGTTGGAATTCTTTTGTTGAAATATGGTTACTAACGCCAGCATTTGGAAACATTTAAATGCCAATAACTCTGTTTTTTTTTTAATGGAACACCCTATATCTACTTTCAGGGTTGGATGTAAAATTAAATTCTCTTTCTTTTTATATGTATAAGAATGTACCCATTTATCTTCAACCGTTTTAGAGGAAAATGTATATTTCTTCTTCTACTGTCGAAAAAGACCACTTCAATTTGCACGAAGTAGGCTACGTAACAATAATATTATGGCAGATATATTTAATAATCATTTGAACCATTTATAATTATACACAAGTAATAAGCTCAATTTAAATTTGTATTGTAAACAATTTTAACAGAACAGGACCTTTCAATAAAAAACGCAACAAAACGGAAGACATTTCGAAAAATAAATTAATGAATTTAATAATACTACATTTATAATGTGCATTTCCTAATTCGCGCATTTCCTTGTCTTTTTAAAACTCCTGTTTCCAAATGTTGGCGCCAGTAACTGTATGTCAACAAAAGGATCCGTATATGTTAATATTGGAAATAGTAAAGCAATTCAAGACGTATCAATTTGCGCAAGCCAAAATTTTCTACCTTTTTTAGTTTTGATCCTACAGTTCATTAACGAGAGCGCTGCAATTGCAAAATTTTTGATAGCATATTTATTTTCTCGAAAACAAAAGCACATAGATCTAGGAAGGTCTCAATAAAAGTTACTTAAAATATTATGTAGAATCTAAAAATATATAATATATAGGGTGATCCGTTTAAAATAATAAAGTTATATTACGCTTTTTCTATAATTGGGACGCTCTGTATATTTGAAAATATTTTCTAGCTATGCGTCGTTTAAATAGGGACAACTTTTATTTGAAACTTTTTTCTCTATACTGTAAAATAAACAAATTATCAAAGAATCCGCGTCAGCTGGGACACCCTGTATATTCAAAGTATACTTGCTTTGCAAGCTCATGCTAAACTTGCAGAATGGTTGTTTGCCCAGCTTCAACTATGCTAGTAAGTATGTATCAAATGATAGATTAAGTGGGTTTCTTTTGACTACTTAAACTATTTGGACCTTCTCAGCACGGCATCATTGTGAGGAAGGGAATCAATATGGCTTTAATTGACTTTATCAATAGGATTATCTGTCGAGTTAATAGAAAATACTTCTGCACCGGTTTGTTTATTGATATGACAAAGTCCTTTGACTGTGTTGACTATCTTATTTTGCTCTATAATTTTGTCTGGATATATTAGAAATTCCATCTCTAATAGTTTGTTGCTCAGTACTGTCTGGTGTGTCATAGAATTCGGCTTTTAGGACCAACCTTGTTTATTGTATTTTTGAACGAGTTGGATCGTTTTTGGAATGCGATGATGATTGTGAGATGCAATTCACTACAAAAGTATGTCTATAACAACATTAAACACATTTTATCTGTGGACCTTCCTTTTCCGCGAGCACAGCTTTAAGGCGGGATTTCGGCTGGCAAATGCAAGCAGTAAACGACGTTGCTTCATAGACAAATTTCTCCCTTATTGGTAGATTTATTAATCTGATTTTTTTTTAAGTCACAAAGAAAGAATTATTATTGAACTCTACAGACTCCTTTTCTATGTTTTTCATTCGGGTATTCTTATAAAAAATCGCAAATATTGTTGAAATTAGACAAATTCAACATATTATTATTCAGTCTGTGGTAAAAAATAAAGCAAAATATTTCTGTACAGTTCTAGAACTGACTTTCATTTATTTTATAAAAAATACCCATAGCTCTAAAAAATTCTGTAATTGAGTAATACGTCTAAGAAAACACCTTGTACCGAAAAATTTGCAAGGATCGCCGCCTAGACTTGTGAGGGGAATACGCTCCCACTTAGGTCCTTCTCATTGGATTAGGCCAATTTCGTCTCTCTTTCGCGGCTGGAAAACGGTGCTTGCGCGGTGAATAGTGCGGTTTTTATATAGTCTGTCTAGTATTGAATATTATACGATGTTTGTGACAATTATTGTGTGGTTTGTTTATCGTTTTTTGGAATAATTTTTCTAGACAATGGGTAATTTTACAACAGAAACAAAAACATTCGATAATCAATTTTTTTTGTTTTATTTTAATTTCCAATATCCATTTTTTCTTATAGAGAGTTAATTTTTGTTTCTTGTGAACTAGAAAATACTGTTTTTTTTTTATTTATATGCCTATTAGAGATTAATGTTTTGTTTTGTTACCATATTTATAGAGAATTTGTTTTTGGTTTTCTACACTTTTTATTTAACGGAAAATGTATGTTTTATTTACTTATATCACCCTTTTACTTACTCACTTTCATTGAAAAGAAAAAACAAAAAAAAACAAAACGGAACGATACAAAAGATTATACGAACCTGGTGACGTTCAAGCGGCAGACTTCTGCGAAATATGTTCTTTTACAAAAGAATCAAAAAAGAAAAAAGTATGCTTCATCCTAAACATTCTCTGTTTTACTCATACCGTAATTAAATATATTTGTTTCATTTTCAAGAATAAATTTATTATTATTTTTGTAGGACCTAACTGTACTATCTTCGTTCCAGAATAAGAACGAGTGATTCAAATACCGCGCCGAAAAGCTACTTATTTTTGAGGGATGTTATTGGCTCTTGCGCTGGCAAGTTCAATATTGAAAATAATGTATGCGATATCGGTCATATTTGTTTACTTTTTAGTATGCAAGTATAACCTCTCAACGTTTTGTATTTTTGTTCCATTATTATAACATTTTCCCGTTATACTTAAAATATTATGATATAATTATATGAGGAACAAAATTATATACATAATTGTTTATGCACCTAAATTATTTTCTGCGTAAACTGAGTTTTGGCGCGGTATTTGAATCACTCCTTATTCTAGAACGAAGTATAAATAACTTATTATTTATTTTTCCTGATTTTTGAATCCATTCAAAATCACCATAGAAACAATACTCTACACAGTGTGACATATGTTTTAACTTGCACTGTTAGGAAAACTTTTAACAAAAAAAGTACAGATTTATCACTCAGCCTTTTGAAAACATAAACAAAAACTAAAAATGAAACCTCTCAATATAGCTAACTCTTAGGTGCAAGAAATTAATCTCTCTCTAAATTTATTTTAAAACGTTTTTCCTGCGTTTTTCTTAAATGTACATAGAAAACATCGAAATTATTCAAATCGACAATAGAAATATATTCGTAAAACAAATCTCGTTTTACATAGCTCGTTGACAGTGTTCTGGTTTGGAAGGGGAAACACGTGATGCATCTGTACTCCCCTATTCTCCGTTCGAATCTGAACATGCGGTCGGTCGAAATCTCGCCTTAATGGGAAAAAATATCAAAAGATTTGTAAGATCAGTTTTATAACGCCTGAAATTTTCTATAAAACTCCAGGAGAGCACTATTCTGTTATAATTTTCGAATTGTACCAGTTAGAAAGACAAAGTTGACAAAGATAAATTTTGCACTTAATAGAGATTCTCTTACTTATTCAGAACTCATATTTAACAACGAGACTAGAAACTAGAACTGTTATTTTATGATTACTTAACACAATTACTCTAAACATTTAAAATCGAAACCGTTTCGACAGAAAACAGTTGTAACTTTTTTCGATTCCTTGCAAAAGCTATGCCGAGAATCTATAAACAGTTATTTGTATAATAGTTTCAAGCCATTTGAACACAACTTACACACACCAAAACTACACCGCGAGAGTTGCAGTGATAGCCAGACAAGCGATACAGCTTACGGAGTCACTGCAACTAAGCACCCACCACACATTAAAAAAAAACCCAAACTAACAATAATTAAATATTGGAAATCACATGTTTGTTTCGTCAAGTTTTACAGCAGTTTTCAAAATACTGAAAACTGGTAATTTTTTTTTAATAGTCTCAGTATGTACAGCAAAAAAAAAAGAAAAAAGTAACTCAAAAATAGTAAAAAAAACTACTTATGTTCTACTAATGCAAATGCACGAAGTTCTCCGACAAATTATAGGTGCTTGTATTTGTTTTCGCAATTTTTTGTAAAAGCGGTACTATATTAGCATTCTAGCAATGCGTACGGTCTGGCGTTCGAATCTTGTCAGTGATGCTTATGAGATGCATCGCTAGATTAGTACTCCGGTTGAGTTGTCATTTTTTGTTGGGACATCATAACAGCGCTACATCACTTACGAGATAATGTTGTAGCAAAGTCGTGAAAACATATTTACACACACACACACACAGTATTTACATAGCAAGAATTTTAGTAGTAGTAGTCTTGACAAATAATATAGCCTACGATGCTGCTGCAGCTGCGTTACTACAAAAATAGAAGTAACATAACTCTGCAGACTGCATGTGGATCACGAATTTAAACAAAATTATATTAAAGAAAAAATATGTAATTATTTCTTCTTTTGATAATCTTTCTGCTGCAGAATGGAATGACATAATAAGTCGCGATAAATACCAGAACAGAGAAAAACTTCTTGTGCGCTCTCGAAGTCTTTGTCGACAAGAAACTGATATAATTACAAATCAAAATTACAAGTAAAAATTTCGTTTAAATTACAATATTTACAAGATTCTAATTGTTCTAACTTGTAACTTGCCCAACTACAATCATTTTAGTTGTATGCTCCTTTAGATACTAAAGCCAGAGACCAACACTAAAACTCTCATGCTGATTGTTGCAATTCCGCGAAAAAAGTGAAGGTGTACCAACTTCATCAAAATCAAATTTCTTGAAAACCTCATATGTACCATATATTACTTTATTTTGTTTTCAGGACAGTGCTGCAGTACAAATGTTACTAGAAACTTGTATAGAAACGGACGAAGATCGTAAACATTCTGGAAAATTATTAGCATTACAAGAAGTGCGTTCTTTGGTATGTTGCTATCTCCACCAAGCTTTTATCGCAGATACAACGTTAGCAAAACTAGTTCATTTTCAGGTGCAATATGAAGAATTTAATTTTGGCATAACACTTGATAATTTTACACTTTTCAGGGGTATCCTAGTGAACTGATAGAGGTTACGGTAAAAGGAGTTCCGTCCATGCATATATGCCTAGACTTCCTACTGGAATTAATGCAACAACCAAGTCTAAACAAGCAAATTTTCGCCATACAACTTTTATCTTACCTCTCATTACAATATTCACTTCCGAAAAGTTTGAACTTGTGTGTAACTGCGTTGAACTTACTTTACGCTTTGTTGGGAAGTGTTTCCAGTAATCAACGGGTAAAACTATTTAAACCAATATTACCAGCGTTAGTCAGAATTAGCGAAGCTTTTCCACCGTTAATAGAGGATATAACGCAATTGCTGTTGCAGTTAGCCCGAATATGTCAATCTCAAGCATCTCTGTCATCACACTTCGATGCACATCTGACAAAATTGGACGAGTCTTCGTCGCAGGATAGTAAAATTTTGTGTGAACTTGCACGTAATACGTTTGCACAAATTTTGAAAAAAGCTGTGTTAAAAACTGATGTATATAATTAATATTTTATATAATAAAGGTTTTTGTATTGATATAAACTGTACAACTTTGTTATGTTAATTCAGTTGTAGTTATCAGCTGTGATAAATTTCCAATACAATCGATGGTTTTCATAGCATTAAAGGTACTGCTTAGACAAGGCCATCTCCATGTATTTGAAGCAAATTAAACCAAGGCATAAATTACTATTACAAAATTATAACAGAGACTTAGAGCCCGTAGAGTTTGTCAGAAAAAGCTTATTTCCGTTTGAAAAAATCATACTCGGAGATTGAATTCTGAGTTAGTCGTGGTAGTAGTAGACTTGGTATAACGATGGTAGAGAGCTGTAACGCCCTCAGAGAAAACTGTTTTGCCTTGGGCTGCAAACCACTGGTTCACTTTATCATCAGTGTCTCATTGTCCAGAAAGTGAATCCCACGAAGGTGTTCTTTGAGTTTGGTGAGTACATGGTAGTCACTAGGGGCTAAATATGGATAATAGGTTGGCTGTTGGAAAATTTTGAAGCCTGCATTATGAATTGTGGCCATTGAGACACAGCCCTTGACTTTTCGGTCCTTTTTTCTTCGATGGAATCGCGCAGCTTTGAAATTAAAGTAGCATAATATTGCCCAGTTATATTCACACCATGTGGTAAAAAGTCTATAACGATAATTCCTTCGACATCCCAAAAAATTGTGTGTGAGGAGGTTTTAAACCCTTGTGCCTCCACTCTATGCTATGCGTTTTTGATTCAGCATCGTAATGCCGAACCCAGATTCTATCCACAGTAACGAATTTTGCTAGGAAGTATTCAGGATCTCGCTTAATGATGGCCAAATTCGTCTCTGAAGTGCTTTGTCGAATTCGCTTTTGTTCTGGCGGCAACATTTTCGGTACCCATCGTGCAGTCATCTTTTTGGAACCCAATTCTTTATGTAAAATAGTTTCTACGCTAACTATTGAAAAGCCACTAGACCGAGCTATGAATTTTACTGTAATTCGTCTGTCTTTCAGGACTATGTTATGTACTTGATCACTGTCTTCTTTACAAACAACAGTTTTCGGCCGTCCAGCACCAACACCTTGTTTACAGGTCTCTCTGTCAAGTTTAAAATTCTTTGCCCAATTCTGCACCACCTGTCAGTAAAAAGTATGTAAAAATTGTGAATAGCTAACAATAACTTACACAGAATCACTAGTGTCAGAAGATTTGCAACTTGGTGAATTTGTATTATTTTTTCCATTTTAGAAGCATAGTTTTAACCGCGTTCGCCATTTTTTAACATGTCTCGCGTGATATATTATTTAAAAGGTAATTAATTTCTCTTTCATGCTACCTGATATAACAAAATAATGCGAGAAACTTTTACTGTAGGTTTGACCGGCTAATGGAATGTAGAATTAAAACCATTAATGGATCAATCAATGTCAAAAGTTCACAAAAATAATTAATAACAGTTTAGCAACTGTCGAGAAAACTCAAATTTGCACTTTGAATCGTTTTATTGATACAAAAATGACTGATTTTTATTCTCCATTATAAACGTACGGTAAAAGTTACTTTGCATTATTATTATGTAACTCCACACATGATTAAAATAGGATATAATAGAAAATAATTATCTTTCAAGTGATGTATCACATCTGACTCATGTTGCTGTTTAAAAAGAAACAATGACAGCAATGATTAAAAACTCTAATTCAAGGAAAAGATATAATTTAAATCAGGCATGCAAAACAACAAACATAAAGAGTAATCAATCCTCTTACAATGATTTAGGCTGTGTTATAGTGGTATCTAATTGTAACATAGTCACACCCATTTAGACTTTCCATCCGACAGTGAACTTACGGCAAATCACTTTAGTTAAAAAGTGACCACAGTTTATTTGGTTGCTTGTATTTGTCCGTGCAAAATGTTAAGTTCAACAAAGCTTAATTTTTGTATTAATTTCACAAAATTTAGTAAGAAATGCAATGGAATGACGAAAGAATAGAGTAGACCGTAAGGGAAGTGAAAGACGCAATAATCGTATTAGCACCATAAAAATGAATGTCGAAGTACACAAAGGTACGTCGGAGACATGGAGAATATTCTAATTTTGATCTATGTATATTAATTCTAAAATATAAAAAGGCAATATATATGATTCTATTATCAACTGCAAGAATGAAATCATAATTTTAATGTTTCAATTTTGTAATATCAAAGTTAAATAAAAATATATAAGCATAACCCGAGCGGATCTTTGAAAGTTAATCACTACAATTCTTGTTGTTTTAGGTTTGTATCTCATTCGTAGGATTACTAATTATTGATACAGCATTAAATAGCATTAAACTTTGTTAAATTTAACATTTTACATGGGCAAATATAGACAATCAAATACACTGCGCCCGTCCCTCAATTCAAAATTATTGACATATTATTGTATATCCTGAACCCGTAAAGATACATGCATAATTTTAGCGGTGTATAAAAATTTTTCCTAGACGAGTTGATGTACCGAGTTTCGAATTTTTTTATAACAACGGTTTTTGTTCCGTCGTCATGGAAATCGATGCGGATCGGAGAACCAGTCTTTGTGAGTAATGGAAGGTCGTTCGCATTACCTAAGCGAGTTTGAGCGAAAAATTCTCTCCATATATGGCAATGTTTTTTGTATTTTGATACAACCTTCTGGTTTCAAAAAAAAAGTACTAGAAAAAAATGTACAGTTAAAATTTGCACCAAAGCTAAATTTATTTTTTTTGTACTAGTTTTTCTTACTTTTTAAATTTAAAATCTTCTTTTTATTAATGATTTCAGTCACACGGGAAACTTAAACATTCACTTATATCCTCTCAAGAGGAGTCCCCGCCTTTATACCGTTAGCGGAGAGCAAAGGCCGTGCTGCTCGTTGATTGGCTCATGTAAATAGGTGCACTATCAGGTGCTGGATGCCGAGCGAATATAAATGAGTGCTATAGTGAGGATATAAGTGAGTGCGGATATAAACGAGGTTCCAGTGTATATTAATCTAGCGCAATTTGAGGTTATTCGTTACATTTCGTTCAAGGCATCAGATTTTTCTTACCTCTTGATAATTTTAAAAGGTAGACATGCGTTCATTTGGGAGTTGAATGAAGCATATCTATACTTTGTGTTAGTCAGTTTGCAATTTGTTGCAGATAAATTAATAAATATTCCAAATTTCGATAAGCAAAATCTGATTTTTTTATTGAATACGTACATTTTTATGCTAATAGTGTTATTACACCCCATAGAGGTTATATATGTATATGGAGGCAAGGGTGTCGTTTACCAGGAGCAAGAGGGGGCATTTGGCCCTCTGGCTCCTGCCTAAAAACGAAACACCGAACATAAACGTAAACAATAAATCAATTCAGAGAATTTTTCACGCTTTCCTTGCATATGAATGTATTTATTCCAAATGGTATATACGACTGAAACTATGTACCTAACATGTGGTTGTACTTAAGCTATTACATTTGAACCTCATTTATATCCGCGCTCACTTATATCAATCCTCACGTATGTCCTCACTATAGCCCTCATTTATATCCGCTCGGCATTTACCGCCCGCTAGTGTACGTATTCACATGGGCCAATCAGCGCGTAGTACGGCCTTTCCTCTCCGCTAACGGGATAAGAGTGGGGACCCCTCTTGAGAGGATATGAGTGAATGTTTACGTTTCGCAACCACGGATATAGACGAGGTTCCAGTGTATATACGGTCAAGTTAGTAGTCAAGTTTTTTTTGCCCCCTCTTAGAAATTCCAGTAACAATAACGCTCTTGTATGCAGGAATATTGCGTGGAAGGAGTGAAGCCGTGTCGGCCATATTTCTTGGGATGGGAAGTATATAAGAACTTTTTGGGTGCATTCCGAAATCTGGTGAAATAGCTGTTACTGCTTTACTGAGATCGCAGAGCAGAGATCGTTCCGTAATAATTCAGTAAGGTAATTGAGCATATGCCGTCACGCAATTTCGGAACGATTTCAGCCATTCACTATAGTTCGGTTGATGTATCAGTGCTTGATAGCATATAAACTCTACTACAATACACAGTCAACAGCGTACACATTACATATGGCACACCCAGTTCAACCAATATCAAAATGTGAAGAATCTAATTAGATAATTGGATGTTTTCTTTCAAATAGTTGACAGCCCGTTTATATGTGACCTTGACTTCACCTCATAACCAACAGCAGTTTCAGCAGTAACTTGTGACGTCACTCTTTACTGACATGGCGCTTTGTATAATTTTCTCAGCATGTATAATCTGATTACGGAACGCTAATTCAGTACTGTCAGTACTCTCAGCAGATTTCGGAATGCATCCTTTGTATGTATATGCAACCGAATCATCAATCTTATATTGTGCTGTATCTACATACGCGGCGTGGAGTCGTATACTTTTTCCTTTATTATCTGAACAATTTATAACACTAACATCCATATTTGCCTTCAATCTTTATATAAGTAGTGATAACCGTAATCCTATTTTATGTTGTTATTTATTATTATACACATTATTTATATGATGTATTAAATGAAATCAATAATTTTATTACAGATGCAATATGTTTTACAACATTGTGTTTCATTACTTCTCCATATAGTATAGGAGCTAGCAACGTTTTTGAGAGAGCATTTCAGGTCAGCTGATTTTTTGATATGTTGTCCTTATTGCTCCTTGGGTTAGAGTCTGAGCCGTCTGGCTGGCGGTAGCGGTTGCTTATATTAGTGCGCAGCCTACCTGTACAGGTAATAATCCTAGATTTTAAAAGAATGTTAAGAAGTGTAATTTTTAATTTTGTCACTTTGGATAGGTTTGCCTGACATAAATTTTTTATTGCCAGACATTTTTATCGTTGCTAATTATATGCCATACGCGAATTTTCTTTGTTTTTTAATAAAATATTCAAAGTATTTTTTTTATGTCTGGTATTTATATATTATCTTATTTACGGATAAATAAATCTAAAATTAATTTGCCAGACGTTAATTCAATTGTTTAACTTTAAATAAACACGATAAAGTGTGGCAGTATGATGCTAGTAATCAAAGAGAGACAGATGCAGAATCTATTGCCGAGAATGAGACAGAAAACAATCACAAAGGTACATTACTTATTCTTGCTTTAGTGAGTACAAATTTCGATATATAAATATTTTAACAGAAAAAACTAAAATTAAAATAAAACTAAATTAGAAAGGAGAGAATGAAAGGTACATCATTGAAGTTCAAAAAATTACATTTTTAATAAAAAATTCGCGTATGGCATATAATTAGCAACGATAAAAATGTCTGGCAATAAAAAATTTATGTCAGGCAAACCTATCCAAAGTGACAAAATTAAAAATTACACTTCTTAACATTCTTTTAAAATCTAGGATTATTACCTGTACAGGTAGGCTGCGCACTAATATAAGCAACCGCTACCGCCAGCCAGACGGGTCAGACTCTAACCCGAGGAGCAATAAGGACAACATATCAAAAAATCAGCTGACCTGAAATTCTTGTTTTTTAAACGTTGCTAGCTCCCGTACTAATACCTACAAGTCTTCGAATAATTTATTTCTAATATGCGTTTTGCTTTCTACACTTCTACTACTCTCATGTTGTTTGCCAACAACATTAATTTTTACGATAGTTAAAATTACTTAACAAAAATAAATGTAGACCTCGATTTAGTACATTATTATTAGTAAATTATTTTAGTACATACCTAGATTACTAGGTTCACTTTATATCCCTAAAGATAGATTATGTATTTGAAGCTATTTTGAAATTCCCTTGTAAAAATCCCAACAAATATGGTGGACATTCGGTTTCACTTTTGACGGAGTGGGAACTTACACTCAGCTTCCATGTATTAGTTCTATCGTAGAGAGAATATATATAGAGAGCCCATTGAATAGGCAAATCAGGCAACATAAAATTTCGGGTAAATCTTTGTGTATTACCCAGTAATGTGCTGGTATCTGGTGGTAGAAAGCAGAAAAGACTGTAATGACCACCTATACACTAAGAGTGAAACTAAACCAAACCGAATTTATTTCCAACTGTAATTGGAAAACTAACCCAACAAAACTTTGAATGAAATAACTCCATTCATAACTACATACGGTATCAAAGTGATTTATTACCTACTGTCAATAAAAAAATGTATTGCTGTTTTAAAAAAACTTTAAACATAATTCAGACACGAGTATTTCTATCTTATAAATGATTTGGTTTTTACTCTAGGTATACCTATATATTACGCCTTAAAACTGTAGTAATATTTTGCGACATAATTACTTTACTCTTCCACACATCTATGCTGATTATCTATACGGGGTTAGTCAAAAGTATGGAGTAGGCGGTTTATTTCCGTAAATATGAACTTTACAACAAAATGTCTTTAGCAAAAAAGGTTTTTTTACTAATTATTGTCAATATCTTAGACTACTCGTTGGTTTTTCATGTCAACGTATTTCCATGGAAAGGTATTAATTTTTTTTTTTAATGGCAACCAATAAGTTTTTGCTGAACTTTATTCCTCTTATTTTTTCTTGAAATGACTTGATACTTTTTTTCATATGCTTTAATAACAAAATTTCTGTATAAAATCATAGTTTTCAATAAACGGCAAAATGTGATTTCAAATCAGATTCTCCAGTTTTTAATACTTCTTTTTATTCATGTGAGGATAATTCTACAAAAAATTATAGTGGTCTCTGTTTTCTTAATGTCGTTTTCCATATCATTGTGAAGTACCTTTCAATAAGTTAACAAGTTAATTTAATCAAAATAGTTTCATTTTAATTTGTAAACATGGTCAAACTCAGAGAAACTGAAAGAATTGAAATCTTATGGTTGGTTATGGAGATCGACAACGTTCACATCAAGACGTTTGTCATTTATTTAATAACGTTCATCCGAAGAGAAATTCTATTGTACAATCCACAGTGTCTAAATTGGTTAGAAAATTTAGAGTAACTGGAAATGTGAAAGATATATTCCAAGGTCTGGACGTCCAAAATCCGCCACAAATCAGCATCAAGCATTTGATGTATTACTTAGTGTTATCGATAATCCAATTACGTCAACCACCCAACTTGCTTTGAATAATGATAGTCAATCGTCGTTAGTTCGAATATTACAAAAGAACAAATACAAACCTTACAAGATACACTTTCTCCATGAGCTAAACGAAGATGACCCTAACAGAAGAATGCAGTTTTGTGCAAGAATGATGGAAATAACCTAAACCTACATTGTACCTGACATCGCACATTTATTTCCGAATGAAGATCGACAAGCAATGCCAAACGACAATGTTTGGTTTCGGCAAGACAGCGCTCCACCACATTGGAGTTGATGTTCGCATGTTTCTGAATAACGTCTTTCCAGGTCGTTGGATTGGACGTCGAGGATCTATTGAATGGCCTGCTAGGTCGCCCCATTTGAGTCCCTTAAATTTTTTCCTCGGAGGTCATTTAAAAAATAAAATTTACAAAGAGAAACCACAAAATTTACAAGACCTGGTACCCACAATCATTCATGAAATTGAAGAAGTACCACCTAACTGGCTGCAAAATTCATTGCGCTATTTTTGTGATTGATTAGGTTATTGTCAAGCTGGACAGGGTCTTCAGATTGAACATTCAATTTGAGTTAAATATTATTTGAGTAAATAAAGTATTATGAGTATTTTCTCTAAAATTTTATTATTAAAGCATATCTAAACGTAAATTAAGATGATCCAAAAATTATATAGTATTAAAGCATATGAAAAATATCAAGTCATTTCAAGAAAAAAAAAAGAGAAACAAAAATCAGCACTTCCATGGAAATACGTTGACATAAAAAAACCACGAGTAGTCTAAGACATGGAGAATAGTTAGTAAAAAACTTTTGTTAAAGACATTTTGTTATAAAGTTCATATTTACGGAAATAAACCGCCTACTCCATACTTTTGACTAACCCTGTATATGCATACGATTTTAGTACTCTAAACAGAACTTCACGGAAGCCCACGATACAATAGCGTTTGTATTTTTAGTTTTTGGGGGCAAGTTTGATTCTTTACTCTTTTGCAATATTACTTTCAGTTATTAAATAATTTACGGAAGCAATTCATGGTGTTTAAAGTTGTATGTATATTCGTTACTTTATAGAATTTCATATATTTATATCTTTATTACTTATAACAGTTATAACTGGAGTTCCGGATGTGGCAGCCAGACGAAATTATCCAATCGCACAGGGAGTGTTTAGATTCACGGTTTATGGAATAATATTTAGAATTGACATATCAAACATTGATGCTTTTGACGTCAATCTAGTTGCTTTTTTATTATCCATTGCTCTCGTGTTAATATTAATTTTTCAATTCAACTGTTAGAGAATTTTAGAAATTAAATTCGGACAGTAAGTTGCTCCTGTTTTATAAAAATTAGAGGTTTTAATATCCGTCAATCAAATATTTTACTGTCATAACAGGTTTTATGAAACGTAATTGTTAATATTTAGGATGACCCCATTAAATAAAACAATTCTATTTTCTAATATTCTTCTATTTTGTAAATGTGCAATATAGATGTAAATAGGTATTAGTTTGAAATTATTTTTAACGTGTATGCAGAAAAAAGTATGATCCAATTTAAAAATAAAAGGCATTTCCAGATTAAGCTGACACGGTATTTTTTAAGCATTTATTCATTTTCAATTTCTTTATATTTAAAGTTTTCGGTGTGTTTTTATATCATGCACACAATCGGTGTATTCATCAAATCTTTCGAAGCACCACTCAGTGCATACAATTTGTTTTGATGATCGGACAATTAATTAAAGGAATAAAAAAAATTGTTTTACATTTTCGGATCTATATTGCAAATACATATTTTAAGATATAAACTTGAATATAAAGTCTGGCGTTTCTATAAAATATATTATTTTATGACCATCTGTGCAAACACAAATTGGATGTGTAAGTTCTTTATGTATTTTTTTCCTTGTCAGAAAGAGTCGGTCTTGATTTTACACATTCATTCATAAGTTTTTATATATACGTCTTTTAACAAGGTTCATACCTTTGCTATATACATATTTTGGTGGAATTTATATGACAGCTTGTATTCATTTTCTTTCTAAATCTAAATAATAAAATTTATTATTAAATATGAGCGTTAATACTAGTTATTAGGTACTATTTTATTATGGTTAATACTAAAAGAATATTTGAAAATACACCACGACATCTACCATACATGAGCTTAAGCCCAGGAGACGGTGCTGCTGTTAGTTTTGGATGTAGCCGTCCCTTCCTCCAGATCCACAATGGCGTGCCCAAAAAATAACATTGCATGGATTCTCTATATATATTCTCTCTACGGTTCTATGTTCCACCCAGATATCTCTAAACTTACAGTCAATGGCAAAAAAAGCAGACGTAAAAGGGTTTTCTGTCGTAGACTTTCTCAAAATAAATTTGTATATGTAAGTGCGACTTCAATGTTAGCTGTCAATATTTTGTGATGTATCAAAATTGACAGCCTTACATGATTCTCGAAAGATTACAGAGAATTTTAAATAAATGCTGTGTTATTACCAGATATTGTATGCATAATAGGATATTTTATATCAAGTTAATACTAGACCTTTTTATAATTTGATATTTCTTACAATAATAATGACATGTTTAAATACAGCCAGACTTAAGAAAACACGACATTTTTTTGTCTATAGCATTTTTGCTTTTGACTTGACAGTAATCTGTACCATAACTGCATAGGTATTACAAGGGTATTACTCATATTACGATCATGACCCATGACCACAGCCCATGACTAACTGATAGTAATTATATACCAAGGAGAGAAGACATTTTTCTCAGACGAGTAGCATTATTTAATGGCTAAGAGGCTGAGAAAATCTTCTCTGCCGTGGTTTATATACTATTTTTTCCACTACTAGCATATTTAACCGCTTTCTCAATAATAATGTAATATAATAAGCCGTTCCGATAAATATTTAATTTAAGATATCCATAGAAAACATGTTAGTCTGTAAAAACAAATGAATAAACATTTAATGTCAAATTGAGATTTTATTCATGTCTTGTCACAATACCAAAAAAAAATGTCAGACAGTAGTTGTACTCCTGCAGAGAAGCAAATCAAATAGAGTCTGAAAAATAGAGATGTGTAGTTCGCGAACGAACTATTAAAAAGAACTATTCTTTGAGCTGAACTAAAAGAACTAGTTCACAGATTCGAAATGAACTAGTTCGGCCGAACTATTAAGGTTTCATGCCGAAACAGCAAAACACATAAAGCGGGCAGTTCGCATGTACCTAACATGTATCGGTAGATTGATAGACCCTAGTTTAATATTTGTGATTTCTGATGTTTTGAATGATTACGTGTATTTGTGTATTAGATATAGTGGGTTATTTATTATATTTGCCAGTGTTTTTCAATCTATTATTTAGTCTGTTCTTGAACACCTGCAAAGGATTATGATTGTATATAAACACTAGTTCACTGAACTAGTTCGCGGGAACTAGTTCACTGAAAAGAACTACTAAGCACATCTCTAATGAAAAATACTGGTACACTGGCTTGCAATAAAATCTCGTACACCTTAATGTCAAGCAAGCTAATTTTTGAAGATTATTTTTCAATGTAAGCTGACTTTAGATTTGACGGATGTGACACTATGCGTAGAGGTTGTGGTGACATAAAAATAGTGTACTTTTGGAAATGAAACGTCAAATTAGAAATGTCACAAAAGGTGAAATCAATATAGGTAAAACTAGGTGTACGAGATTTTATTGCAAGCCAGTACGTCACAGGAATTAACATAACCTGCCATAATTGCGCTATTAATTATTATTTTAATAAGTAGTGTTTACCAAATTACGTATTTCCTACTTTGTTTATTTATGTTAAATGTTAACCTAACCTTTTTTTCTTGAATTGCGATTTCATTCGTCTATACGACATTATGGTTTTATATTCAAATTATTTCTATTCTATACATTTTTATTGAATAAATCATAATTTTATTATTGTCAATTGTTTTTATTATTTACTAGTAGGAGATAATTTTTATTATTGACTACTAGGAGAGAAATTCATCTTCTCGGCCCGAAAACATACCAAGTAATGACGTTTTCTAACGCTAGTAGTGGAAAATAAAAATTATCTCCTACTAGTAAATAATAAAAACAATTGACAATAATAAAATTATGATTTATTCAATAAAAATCAAATATATGTATAGAATAGAAATAATTTGAATATAAAACCACAGATGTCGTATAGATGCACGAATGAAATCCGCAGGAAATACGTAATTTGGTAAACACTACTTATTAAAATAATAATTAATAGCGCAATTATGGCAGGTCATGTTAATTACTGACGTACCAGTATTTTTGATACTCTATTTGATTTGCTTTCTTGCGGATTTCTGGAGTACAACTACTGTCTGACATTTTTTTTTGTATTGTGACAAGACATGAATAAAATCTCAATTTGACATTAAATGTTTATTCATTTGTTTTTACTAACATGTTTTCTATGGATATCTTAAATTAAACATTTATCGGAACGGCTTATTATATTACATTATCATTGAGAAAGCGGTTAAATATGCTAGTAGTGGAAAAAATAGTATATAAACCACGGCAGAGAAGATTTTTCTGTCTTCTCTCCCTTGGTATATAATTACTATTCCTGGTTGTATTTTGTAATAATAAACATACATCATGGTTTTGTGCAGATTTTGACATTTGGTTCATTTTAGCAGTATGCTATGTGCCACACTATTTTGTTTATAAACATAAAAAATAGATGTTCAACTCTATGGAATCAGCTGATCGAAAAAAGTTGCGGGGCAAGGGGCTCCGTGTCAAAATCAGGGGAGGAGAAAAAATTAGGCGCTAAAGGGTAGGCAACCAACATTACTATTATGTATTTTAATTTGCATAAGATCTAGTTGTATATTTTTATTTACAAAAATATCTTTATTTCCAGTGACGGTTTATGATCCATTAAGGGTGTACTGCTCCTATCTCATAACACGGTAAAAGTATTTCAAACATAATTTCCAAATTTGATAAAATATTTCATCGAGGATTGAATAAGTATGATCTAAGAAGATATGCAGAGGTACCTACGAAGGCCGTTTATACTAATAATTGTCCTGAATAATTTACCACACATTTAAAAATATCAAATTTTACGCTATCTTGAGGGCATTATAAATAATTCTACATTATATACTTTTGAAAATGGATTTCGTAGGTACCTCCATTTAACATTAGTGTATATAACGAGCCAAAGTTTTATTTCTTTTCATTAATAATAAGGAAGATATTTGTGAACAAAGAAGCAGTAGTTTTAATAAAATCTATATAAAATGTTCTGCACGTCAGCGAACACAATGTTTTTTTCGCACGTCCACTTTGAAAAACTGTATTTACTATCTCTTTCATAACTTTCGTCTCGCAGTCTACGATTAGATTCCAGTAGAGCAGCAGTACACCCTTAAGGTTGCGTGGTCGAGTAAAATGGCGGGAAAAGTGCTCCATATACGACAATGGTAAAATTTTGATGCAAGATTTTTTAAAAATTACAACTATGATTGATGAAAAAAAATTATAGGAGTAACTAGCACGCTGTTACCGAGGTAATGACATATTTTGAATTTAAAAAATGTGGTAAGTATTAGCAGAAAAAAATCGTAAAGTTTTGGTTTGTGTGTATATCGTAAGAAAATGCATTATATTACGAAAACTACAAATCAGACTCATAAACTGTTTATGTTAAGTACTAGGTAGGTAACAAGGCTATAGATTACGACAATAACATTACATTAATCAGTTATAAATAAACAAAAATCTTGCATCAAAAATCAGTCTTCTGGCCAATTCACCTAAAAGTGTCGCAGGTCGGGATGTGCCAGAATTACTTAAGATGAAGAGTTTTGGATAGTGTAGCAATTTTTTAATAGATGGCGCAAATAATTAACAAACCATAAACAACCAAAATTATTAATAAATACGGCATAAAAACAAACTATAGGTATATTATAAAAGTAGTTTTAAAACTAAACCGCGATTTGTTTCTGTACTCAATTGTTATAAACCCATTTTTTTATTTAACCTAAAACTAATGAAAATGGTCGAAGACGTCATACATAATTTTACGTCAACTTTACATTTTTTTGTAAATATATACAAACGATGTTGTGTGCATTGGTATTGGTGTGCATCATTTCCACAACGTTTATAGAAAGAATTAACAGAATCAATTCTTCTTCAACTATTTACAATTAAATATGCATAGATTTTAGTAGAGTGCCTTAAAATAACCTTCTGAAAATGTTGCCGACACATTCAGTAATAATAAAACAAATGTTGCAATTCCGAAGAGAAAAAATGGTAAAAATCGGAGCAAAAACAATAAATAGTGTTCTTTATGATGAATGAATAAGTTTCTCGTTTTAATAGAAAAAGAAAACACAAAAGTATTTATTATAATAAATCGTAATAAAAATTTATAAAAACCTCCATATTCGAATTATAACAACACATAGTGAAATGTTTGCCTAATGTCATCCCAGAAACATGTTGGCTGCGCGTATGTGTGTAATATATTATGCTGTTTAGGTTTTCTGACTACTACTAGATATTTGTCATATTTAGGAATGTACCACCTATATCTCTGCCTATACCTAAAAAGAAAAATGCTTAGCAGCGAGTTAATTTTCGTTGTTTATAATGATTATACTGACTAATGCGATCTTCCGCTGTTGTACTGTTGTTAATGAACTGAATGCCTACATAGTAAATATTGTACTATTAGCATATAGATATTCAGTGCGATACCTCACTAATCATTACTTACCGCTGACTTATCAATGTGCTAACTGAACACGACCATTGTTAGAGTGGTGTACATATTTTTTACCGAAGTGTGATTACAACAAGCTTCAAGTTTTCTTTTATACAAGGTCAGCTGCTAAAAGGTCGTAATCTAATAACACTAATTATTAATTGTTATTGTAATTTTTCTTTGATTTATAGATATTATAACAGTAAAGGATGTTTAAAATTATTATAACTATTATAGGTAGTATTGTATCAAAACTGTATAGGTATATCTACCTATTATACCAATTAATATATGTATTTTTTGACCTTTGTGTACTTATCTTTTAATTCCTGATTTATTCCCACTTAGAGGTCAATAAAACAATAAATAATTAAATACCAATTTATTCCATAACATATAATAATATGTTTTCGTTAAATAACTTCTTCAGTGGAAGAAATTGACATTTAATATGTGTCAAATTACTAATAATATAAATATAAATTGCCATGCCTATCAACAAAATTATCTAAAAAACAAACAATTCATTGATATATCGAATTTTAATTATATTCGCAAGTAATAATGAAGGAATAGTGATTTAATACAACATTAGAAATTGAAATGATTTGAAATTATTCGTATATCAATCTATTTTTTGTCAAGCTCTAACAATTCTGTTCAAGGACTAGGGAAAAACATGGCAAAAAAAACCTAGTCAAGAGCTTAAAATTAATAAAATTCAGGCGTGAATTAAATTGTTATATATAACGCTTAAATTATCAATATCCGTTCTAAAATTTACCGCGTTTTCATCTTTTTTAATGTATATCATTTCGTAAATTAATCTTTTTTTATAATTATTTTCCTTTTTTAAAATTTTAGTGTTTTGAAAATCAAAATTATGTCGTCTATCTTTAGAGTGCTTAGATAAAGCAGTTTCAGCGGTGACGTTATGTGTAACAGTGTATTGATGGTTATAAATTCGTTTCTTTAAATATTGTTTGGTTTGTCCGATATAACATTTATTACAATCTTTGCAATCTAATTTATAAACGACATTACTTTGATTACCATGTTTAATGGGTGTTTTTAAATTTGTGAATAAATGTCTATTGTTATTAGGTATGAAAGTTATGTGAATGTCTGATTTTTTAATTCGTGTTTTATTGTGTCGCTTAAATTGTTTATATATGGTATAGTGTGGTATATGTTATTATTTGATTTTGTACCTGTGTTATATATTTTATTTATTCTTTTTGTGATTAATTTATTGTAAAACTCTTTAGGATAACTATTTTTTTCTAGTATTGTTTTTACTTTGCTTAAATTTTCTTTTCTAAAATCAGGGTGAGCTAATTTAATAGCCTGATCTACTAAACTGTTAATTACGCTTTTTTTAAAATTTACCGAAGTGTTTGAAAAATAGTTTAAATGCCTACTACTACTAGTGTCTTTAATGTACCAGTTTGTTTTTATTTGTGTGTTATCATGCATATCTTTACATTTAAAAAGTTTATAGAATTTTGATTTTCTCTTTCAAAAGTAAATTTTAACCTATCATGATATGTGTTAAATGTGTGCAGAACATGTTCAATTTTATCATTTGGTATGCAGCATATACAATCATCTACATACCGCTTATAAAATTGCACATGACAGTTTAGTTTGTCAAGTGAGACCTGCTCTAAGTCCTCCATTACTAAATTTGCTATAACAGCAGATAATGGAGAACCCATTGCTGTACCGAATATTTGTTTATATATTGTGTCATTGTACTGAAAATATGTTGAATTTAAGCAAAGTTTTGCAGCCAACATGAATTCATTTTTTGGTAAATTTGTATAATTTTGAATTAAATTCCATTTTTTGTTTATAATGTTTAATGCCAAATCTGTAGGGACATTTGTGAATAAAGATACAACGTCTAAACTGATAATTTCATGATTATACGGTACGGATTTTTTGTTAATGAAATTAACAAATTCCCACGAATTTTTTACATGATACTCTGTATTTCCTACAACATTACTGAGAATTTTGGATAAAAATTTTGATAAATTGTATGTTGGTGATTGTATACAATTTACAATCGGCCTTAAAGGAATATCAGTTTTATGAATTTTAGGGACGCCATAAATTCGCGGAGTTATCGAATTATATATTTTTAAATGTTTAGCTACGGATTCGTCTATATAATTGCTATTTAACCAACTAGTGATTAATTGGTTATTTTCACTTTGAATTTTGTTAGTCGGGTCTTTTTTGTAATGTAATGTAAGTGTTTTGATCGTTTAATAATGAATGCATTTTGGCTACGTAATCTTTTTTGTACATTATTATACTTTTTCTCCTTTGTCTGCTTTAGTTATTATAATATCTCGGTTATTACTTAAAAACTTTTTTGTTTCCTTTAACATACGATTTAAATCAGTATCTTTGTGTTTGTTATTACATCTGTTTTTGTAATTAGTTATGATGTTTACTAATTTGTTACGTAATGTGTTTTGCTTGTTCGGTACTACAGAATTTGAATAATGTATTCTATATTACAGATTAAATCATCTAAAGGTATGTGGTTAACATCTACTGAGAATTTAGGGCCTAAACTAATAATTAACTTTACATTTTCCGGAATTATTATATCTGTTAAATTTATTATCCAATCTTCTTGTAAGATTGGATAATAATTCTTATTATTTTCTTTTAAAAGATTTTCTATCTTTTTAATATTACTATTTTTTATTTTATTAAAATTTCTTTGAAAATCTAAATTTACTTTTTCAAAAAACTCACCGTAATCATATGAGATGACATTTTACTACGGATGTCAATTTCCATAGTTGAAATGTCATTTCTAATTTTTTCAAGTGTAATGTAAGTGTCCCGAATACATAAATTCAGTGTTTTTTGAAATATAGTGTCTCTTATTTTACTAAACTTACTAACTATAGTGTCATTTGTAATCGTTATGTTAAAGGATTTTTTTATAAAATTCGGAATTACCTTTTCACGCCTGCATTTTATTAAAAAAATTTTCCTGTTAATTTGTCGTGCTAATTTTAATTTCAAACTATGGAACTTCTTCTGAACCACCAAACTCTCTTGAATATTCATACTTCAAAAATGCAAAAACCAAACTCTAAATACTCCTTGTCTAGTGGAAGCTAAGGAGAAATACAATTAATATATGTATTTTTTGACCTTTGTGTACTTATCTTTTAATTCCTGATTTATTCCCACTTAGAGGTCAATAAAACAATAAATAATTAAATACCAATTTATTCCATAACATATAATAATATGTTTTCGTTAAATAACTTCTTCAGTGGAAGAAATTGACATTTAATATGTGTCAAATTACTAATAATATAAATATAAATTGCCATGCCTATCAACAAAATTATCTAAAAAACAAACAATTCATTGATATATCGAATTTTAATTATATTCGCAAGTAATAATGAAGGAATAGTGATTTAATACAACATTAGAAATTGAAATGATTTGAAATTATTCGTATATCAATCTATTTTTTGTCAAGCTCTAACAATTCTGTTCAAGGACTAGGGAAAAACATGGCAAAAAAAAACCTAGTCAAGAGCTTAAAATTAATAAAATTCAGGCGTGAATTAAATTGTTATATATAACGCTTAAATTATCAATATCCGTTCTAAATTAATCACAAAAAGAATAAATAAAATATATAACACAGGTACAAAATCAAATAATAACATATACCACACTATACCATATATAAACAATTTAAGCGACACAATAAAACACGAATTAAAAAAATCAGACATTCACATAACTTTCATACCTAATAACAATAGACATTTATTCACAAATTTAAAAACACCCATTAAACATGGTAATCAAAGTAATGTCGTTTATAAATTAGATTGCAAAGATTGTAATAAATGTTATATCGGACAAACCAAACAATATTTAAAGAAACGAATTTATAACCATCAATACACTGTTACACATAACGTCACCGCTGAAACTGCTTTATCTAAGCACTCTAAAGATAGACGACATAATTTTGATTTTCAAAACACTAAAATTTTAAAAAAGGAAAATAATTATAAAAAAAGATTAATTTACGAAATGATATACATTAAAAAAGATGAAAACGCGGTAAATTTTAGAACGGATATTGATAATTTAAGCGTTATATATAACAATTTAATTCACGCCTGAATTTTATTAATTTTAAGCTCTTGACTAGGTTTTTTGTGCCATGTTTTTCCCTAGTCCTTGAACAGAATTGTTAGAGCTTGACAAAAAATAGATTGATATACGAATAATTTCAAATCATTTCAATTTCTAATGTTGTATTAAATCACTATTCTTTCATTATTACTTGCGAATATAATTAAAATTCGATATATCAATGAATTGTTTGTTTTTTAGATAATTTTGTTGATAGGCATGGCAATTTATATTTATATTATTAGTAATTTGACACATATTAAATATCAATTTCTTCCACTGAAGAAGTTATTTAACGAAAACATATTATTATATGTTATGGAATAAATTGGTATTTAATTATTTATTGTTTTATTGACCTCTAAGTGGGAATAAATCAGGAATTAAAAGATTATACCAATTATAATCCTAGACAATATAAGGTTTCATTATTTTGCTTATGATTAGATTTATTTGAAATTTCCGTTCCTTCTCGGGAACTTGACGACAAATACACGAACGGATTCGATAGTTTGATCCGAAATTTTATGACATATGACTTTTATATACATCTTTTTCCTGCATTTTGCTGCTTGTTTGATCTTTTTGGTGGACATTTTGAATATTTATTGTGAAATCCGTTATATCACATGACATGTGACATCTACCTCAGAAATTGACGATAGGGAGTGCTTAATAAAAATGAAAGTGCATACAGTGTCCTTCTGTTTCTTAATATAAAATACAAGGTGTTACATATAAGTAAGATGAGAAAATAATGCATTTGTGTTTTGAATCGCCCTATACACAGTTTTCGCAATATTAGCAAAATATCGCTTTGCTATAAAACTATATCAATATAAAAAGGTCATTCCGATACAAAAAGAATTTCAAGTTGTTTCGTGTGGAATGCACAGGACATAATTGACCACAACTTCTGAAATACTCGGTATAACTCAATGAAACCTTATATAAATGAATGAGGAAGATATGCTTAATTTAAATTTGAAATAATATATAGTGTATCCCATATAAAAAACATGTATGTTTGGTTTACCCTGGCAATATGAAACATCCGTACATACGAAAATAATTTTAAAATTAATATGCCTCACCCTGTATATCTTATTTACAATCTTTACAAATACTACACTAAAAATGTAGGTAACTATAATAATAACTATGCAATAAATAATTATAAGTGAGAGAAGTAAATAATTTAAGGTTATAGTACATAAATGTTTCCTAAACGATAATCTTCCAGAAACTTGAATATGAAACACTACACTTTATATAAACTAAAATCATCAAACACAAGATTGATTGAGCGGACAAAGTGCATTCAGAAGCGGTTACTAATAGCTGCCAGCTGTCAAATCCAAACGCTCAATAATTATGTATGAGCAAAAAACTTGTGTGTTAGTTAAATAAACACAGAGGCTTCATTTCTTCTATCGTCTAGCCAACATTTAATATTGTACAATTAGCGAATTTTGTAGCGTTATAAACCATGCGAATCAATTACTTTTATCTCATTCAATGTGAATTTGAATCACTACAAAATCTATACTTTTTGAATTCATATTTGTATATTTTCTGCCAAATTTTAAACATCTTTTATATTTTCCGATGAACGCTTCTTACATTAATAATTACTGTCAAAAATCTCGTAATAAAAAATAAAAATTCCATTGGAAACTATATTAAATTTTATATAATTTGCTGGAAACGTAGCGAGGTAAATAGAGAGATAATAGAAACGAGATGTAAAATAGCAATTATATGTTAGCAAGTTGAGAGACTGTGTTGTACAACATTTGGCAATATAGTTGGGTATTTTACGGTGTTTCTATATCCAATATCGTATCTACATACTTACGTACCTATATCATCATATCATATATTGTATGAATATACATATGATATGACGAATTCCAAGTGAATGTTTTCAATTATAATTTCAATTTTCAACAGTGACATCTATTGATAGAAAGCTCGAAATACTTGCGAGTCTATAAACGCTGATAAAGTGAATACTATGACCCTCTATTGTGTGCTAGATTAATTATAATGACTCCCACTACAAATATCCTATCCCCTCCAATTGCCTCGTACCCTTAAGGAATAATTTTATGCCAATATGTGTATATTAACAAATAAAAGCAGAGGTACAAAATTGTGCGGAAACCGATCACTAACCGTTCGTCGAAAGAAAAAACCCATTATATTTCTATACAACAACGTAAACACATGAGACTTAAGGGGCCCACGCACTGCGTTTTTGTTCGACGAACAAGTCTGTTCGAACAAAAACGACGCAAAACCGAAGTGTGTGAGTCGAAAACCGTCGTTGATGTTGGCGAAGCTACTGAAAATGATCTGGTTTGGCCTGTTTATGTCCGTCGAACAAATCTGAAGTATGTGGGGTAAACAGTTTTAAAAGACGATTTTTTGCAGTGGTGTAGTTCTATGTAGTATTATATAGTCATATCCCAGCAAACAAAATGATTGACGCAGTTGTGCCGTAAGACACATTATCGGGCCGACGTAGGTTGCCGGCGATGGACCGGCGTCTATGTGTCGCACCGACCTGTTGCCGCTTGATGGTTTACCGTCAGTACCAGCAGCGTGCCAGCTGCCGACCACTACTTTTGCCGTTAATAGGCCATTACACTCCCGCTGCAGTTTTATTACACTATTAGACGTTTTCGAAAATTGTACCGGTAGAAATTTACCGGTTAGCAGCTGGTTTTATGCTAGAATTATTCTTTTAACCGTAGTAAATTAATTTAGAAAACGTTTATTCCCACCTTCGTCTCAACATTACCAACTTGGAAAGTGGTTGAGAATAAATTAATTTACCACGATTAAGCGATTAAATTCGCCATAATCAGCTGATTACCGGTAAATATTTACCGGTACAATTTTCGAAAACGTCTAATAGTGTAATAAAACTGAAGCGGGAGCGTAATGGCCTATTGATTGCTACGTACGAAAATAAACAACATTTCAAAAATAATTCTTTATTATAAAAGTAACAGTCTATATCCAGGATGATTAGTGTGAGTGGCCGATTAGAAGAGGAATTAAAAAAAAAAACACTAACCATTTTAAGTGTCTTCCAAGGATCGACAATATAAACTATTGTCGACTAATTTTGTTATTATTGTGCTTCGAACTGCTTGTGTTCTTTACAATGCATTGTATGTATACCTATAAATAAAATAGAAAATGTATGAAATCAGTGATCGTGTGCACGACGGAGGAATAAAAAAAAACACTTACCATTTTAAGCGTCTTCCAAGGATCGGCAATATAAACTATTGTTGACTAATTTTGTTATTATTGTGCTTCGAACTGCTTGTGTTCTTTACAATGCATTGTATGTATACCTATAAATAAAATGGAAAAGGCATGAAATCAGTGATCGTATGCACGACCGAGGAATTAAAAAAACACTTACCATTTTAAGCGTCTTCCAAGGATCGACAATATAAACGATTGTCGTCTAATTTTGTTATTATTGTGTTTTCACCTGCTTGTGTTCTTTACAATGCGTTGTATGTACCTATAAATAAAATGGAAAATGTATGAAATCAGTGATCGTGTGCACGACGGAGGAATTAAAAAAAACACTTACCATTTTAAGCATCTTCCAAGGATCGACAATATAAACTGTTGTCGACTAATTTTGTTAGATAATATTGTGCTAGAATGTTCCCGTGCTAATTACATCATTACATCATTTTAAAAACAGCTGTTGAGATTGACATTTAAAGTGGAAAATTAAAGAAGGAAAGTTAGTAAAACATTTAAAAAAACTAGTTGAACATCGATTTTATTATACAATTAAAATATATCGGTGTATAAAATTTAGCTAAATTCTTTTCTATGGAAACCAATTGACCATTTTGTGTACGTTTGTAGTCAAACACTTCACCTTTTCTACGCGGCGTCCAAAATTCGGTCTCTCTTCGACTCAAAATATCATTCGGATCAACTGCACATGATTTTATTTTTGCACTTTCACCAGTATCATCACTTTCAATGGTTCTTCGTTTTATTTCCACTCTTTTTAATTTTAATTCGTCGACAATGTCTTTCTTTAAACTAATAAAATCGCTGGAATTGCGAAACAGCTTCACTCCAGCTTTTTTACACCGTTTTCTCGGTTTGTATTTAATATCGAATGTTAACCTCTTCTGTAGATCCTTCTCCAAATATTCGCCAAGTCGTTTCGCAACAAACTTTTGGAATTCCGGTGTTACATCTAGAAGGTTAAATTGTTCCTGATCGTCTTTTATTGGACGCAAAGAAGGTAAGTGTTGTAGTTCTTTTGTATCCTTCAGTTCTGTAAATAAATAAGAACGTTAGTATTACAAACACACATACTGTAATCAATTTAAAAGTAGTTCGTTGAGGAATGATCGTGAAACAAATTTGAATTTTAATTGCGATTGATTTACGAAAAACTATCTCATAGGGGTTCTCTTTGAGAATTCCAGCGGTATTTGTCGGCGACTAACTAGGACATTGTATTTAGTGGAAGAAACTTCGCAGTCATCCAAGCCCAGAATTATTCAAAATTGGAACAATACTTGTGCTTTAGCTCAACATTTCTAAAACAAGGATCATCATTTTATCTTCAATGATGACAAAATCTTTGCAAAAATTAGTATTTATTGTCATTGGTATAGTAGGCGTTAAAATATAATTTCAAATTCATCAATATATGTATGACTGATGTGCTTGGTGACGATATTGTGTACTGTAGTACATCACAAAGCAAAAACTATATTCAAGTTTTAGAGTAGATAGGCAAAGTTGGTATCAGCACAATCATTCGACATGGACACGCTGTATAAGTCGGCTATGCTATGCGCGCACAGAATGAGTCATATATCACACCAGACATAAAGATTTCGTTATAATAATAATAATAATAATAGTTTATTGCCCAACAGAATAAAAATTCCAATTACAGGACAAAATGAACACTATATTTAGGTGCATAAACAGATTTCGCTTAAGAATTCAAATTACAATGCATATTTACTAAGTTGTACATCAATAACATTCTTATATTGAATTAAGGAATTGAAATGAATATCAATATGATTGGATATATTATTGTAATGACTGCACATAGCATAAATAGGCGACTTAACTAAGACAAGTGATCGAGGAAATGGTAAATAGAAAAGAGCAGATGGTCTAGTATAATACTGAGGTACTAGAAACTTCAATTGTGACAACAGAATAGAACAATCTATCAAGTTATGAATAAGTTTATACAGAAAAATCAGAGCAACACGTATCCGACGAAAAGAAAGCGTTGGAATATTAACACGGGAAAGGAGACTAGTATTATCATGACCTCTAGCGGGATACACAGAGTCCATCTTAAACCAGAGATACTTTACGAATCTACGTTGAATAAGCTCAATTTGGCGCTTGTGGTTTTGATGGTAAGGTGACCAAACAAGAGATGCATACTCTAAACGTGATCTAACAAGCGTAAAATATAAGGTGGTCAAGGTTTTAATGTTTGTAAAAGATTTACAGTTGCGAATAATGAACCCCCATAGCCTGCCGAGCTTTCTTTGTAACGTCGTTGATGTGTTCTGAGAAACTCAAAGTGGTGTCATACAAAACTCCAAGATCCCTAACAGTCTCTACACGCAGAACGTCTATATTATGCAATTTGTAGGAAAATATCAGCGGCTGTAGTTTCTTAGTAAAGCTAATAATCTTGCATTTATCAGAGTTCAGAGGTAAATTATTACTAATACACCACTTCTGAATACTCTCGAGATCAGCTTGAAGAATCAAGCAATCAGTGATAGTATTAACTCGACGAAAGATTTTGAGGTCATCCGCAAACAGAAGTTTAGGAGATGTAACACATTCTGGTAGATCATTAATAAATATAGTAAAAAGAAGTGGACCTAAGTTGGAGTCCTGTGGGACACCAGATGTCGCAATATATGACTTAGACGAAAATCCATTGTAACGTACGTATTGCGGGCGGTCATGCAAGTAAGAAATAAAAAAGTTAATCATAGGTTCGACAACGCCTAAGGCCCTCAACTTCGAAGGTAGAATGGCATGATCAACTCTATCGAAAGCTTTGGAGAAATCTGTATACACTGCATCCACTTGTCCTCTGTTGTCCAATGCTTCAGTTAAATATTGAGTAAATACTGTTAGATTTGAGACAGTGGATCTGCCTTGCATAAATCCATGTTGGTTTGGCGATATAATGGTTTTAAGTCGAGAGTAAATCCTGTCATAAAGCAAGATTTCAAATACCTTAGCAAAATTGTTCAGAATAGCTATCGGACGATAGTTAGCAATATCCGAAGCATCGCCAGATTTCAGAACAGGGACAATCTTCGCTGCTTTCCAAAGAGCTGGGAACGTTGACGTAGAAAGAGCCATGTTAAATATTTTTAATAATGGTGCAGCAAACACATGACCGCAGTCCTTGACAATGAAAGAAGGTATTTGATCAACACCTGAGGTAAACTTATCGCTCAGCTTTCTGATAGCCTGTAATACATCATCCTCAGAAATATATGGTATGTCAATTGGAGGAAAGTTAGATAGATTGAGATCAGTCTTATACGCGGTAGTAGGTAGACAAAACATGTTGCTGAAGTAATCTGCAGAACCGTTGAAAATGTCTTGAGGTTCCTCTAAGTAGTTGCCAGAATAATGCATGTTACCAGGAATTCTACTCCTTCCTCTTCTATCTCCAAAATAGGACCAAAACTGTTTCGGATTCTTAACAATCTCAGAACACGGTTCTTATTTCCAAATTTGATAAAATATTTCATCGAGGATTGAATAAGTACGATCTAAGAAGATAGGCAGAGGTACCTACGAAGCCCGTTTGGACTAATAATTGTCCTGAAATATTTACCACAAATTTAAAAATATCAAATTTTACGATCTTGAGGGAATTATAAATAATTCTACATTATATACTTTTGAAAATGGATTTCGTAGGTACCTCCATTTAACATTAGTGTATAAAACGAGCCAAAGTTTTATTTCTTTTCATTAATAATAAGGAAGATATTTGTGAACAAAGAAGCAGTAGTTTTTATAAAATCTATATAAAATGTTCTGCACGTCAGCGAATACAATTTTTTTTTTCGCACGTCCACTTTGAAAACTGTATTTACTATCTCTTTCATAACTTTCGTCTCGCAGTCTACGATTAGATTCCAGTAGAGCAGCAGTACACCCTTAACAATAGAGTTCTCAGTATTAGATATGTAATGTCTGTACGCCTGTGCCAGGAGCTTCTTCACCAGTGATCGTAAACTTTTAAATTGATCTAACGAATACGAAAATTTCTGTAGTGCCTATGATATTTATGTTTTAGCTTTAAATTAAAGATAATTTCAGAAGTATACCATTTAGGAAACTTAAGAGATGATAAGATATTATAAAATGTACTGCACATCGTATCAACATCAGATATATCATCCAAAATGGTCCAGTCAACGCAAAGCAACGAGTAGTACAGATTGTGAAAATTAGCTTTACGAAAATTGTATGATTTACTTGTGTTGATGCAAAAATTTATGGGGCTATTAGTTGAAATACTGAAGTTAATCAATAAAGCAGGGTGAAATTTATCTTCAGGTACCAATGGCGACTCGTCATGCAAGACTTCACAGTCCATATCAGAAATTACAAGATCTAATAACCTATTGTCACAGTTTGTGACAAAATTGTATTGATTGAAATTACACAAGTGCATACGAGACATTACACTAGCCGACTTAGTATCAGTAAGAGTGTCATGCACAAAGTTAGTACAATTAAAGTCGCCCATAATAATCAAGTTGGACATATTGGAAACAACATGCCCAAACAGTTCTAAAAGGGCTTCAAAGTTATCTAAATTAATACTAGGTGGTACATATATTACAATCACATAACAAACAGTAGATTTAATAGTAAATCTGCCACCGACAATATCCACATAAGGAAAGTCACTAAATATTGTTGACAAATGCAAATTATAAATATCAAAAGTATTCTTATATGCCAGAAACACGCCTCCACCACGCGATTATTGTAATTCTTCATAGCGTCTATCACATCTGATCACAACATAGCAATTAGGAAAATATTCCGCACTACAAATGTCATTTGAGAGCCAGGTTTCAGTGATCGCAATAAAGTCAAAGAAAGAAGTAACCGATGAGTAAAATTCTACAGTCTTAGTTCTTAGACTACGACCGCTTTGATAGTAACAGGAAAAGCTCGAGTGATTTAAGAAAGTTTTTAATTCATCAGTAACCGTACCGAAGCACTGTACATTGCGCTGAGACATTGTGGTCACGTTATTTAGATCCAAGCTATGCGATACTACTTCAGAATGGGGTTCTTCTGTACACGGAAGAAAAAACGATTAAGTTTTGTGCCTTGAGGCCAATTGTTTGGATCTCTCAAAATTTCAATATCCTCAAAATTGCACGATACTCTAAATGACGAATACTCGTTAGGCCTTTTGGCTTGTAGTTTTTCACACGAAGTGTTCCGAATATTAAGAGATAACAGGTGGCTTTCCAAGTCCGATACCGTTGTATTCACTGCCAAACCGTAGACGTGCATATGCGCAAATCTTTCAACAGCCTTTATAGACAAATTATTGCTTGATGTTCCAAGTATAACACTACGTTTATTTTTCCGGTTAACAACTAATTTAAATTCGTTATCATGCGAACTACCGTTCTCCCTATCAGTATGGATATGCATCGAATTGTTATCCTCGATGTTTTCTTGCGATACCTTTTTTAGTGTTTCACTGTAGTTCAAAGACCTCTTCGGCTGAAGATGTCGGTTTTTAGGTCCAGAGATGTTTTTGTTGTCTTCCTTGGATTTTCCTTGTGTTTTTAAAATTTTATCATGTGTAATAGCGCCGTCTGTTGAGGTGCTGTAAGGTTTGGGCAAGGATTTCTGCACTGTTACAAGCGATTTTAGGTCAGCTACCTGCTCAGAGAGCCTTTTATTTTCATTAATTAATTTATCTAATTCTACTTAAAAACTTGTTATTACCGTACTTGTAATGTTTTTTACAGCTTGGTCTATTTTAGCAGTAATAAATAGCTCCAAATTAAGATTAGCAGCCGAAGTCGTATCCGTTATGTGGGTGATCATCTCTTTTTTCATACTTGATTTGGGCCGGGTATCGGAAACAGTTATCAGATTTGAGCCTGATATTGGTTTTATATTATAAAAATACCTTAACTAAGCAAAATCTATTTTCTAGTAAAATTCTTAGAATCATGATCTAATGCTGATCTTAAGATGATCTCACCGCTACAGGTGCAATACGCCTTTAAAAAGTCACTTGGTCAGTTCTTTTAAGAGCTATTGAATATATTGTAACTTTTCTGAAGGTTAGTTATCTATTAATAACAACATTGAATGTAATAATAAATAAAATAATTTCACTTTAGGTTATAACCTCCAAAATGGCATTTCATTTAACATTTTTTAAATTCATAGAATGATATATCTTGGGCTACAGAAAATCCACACCAATTAGTAGAAACATCATTACATCCTTTAAAAGTAGGAATATGGGTGGGAATGTCGAAAAGAAGAATTATTGGGGCAATTTTCTTTTACGATACCATTACTGCAGCAAGATATCGAGGAATATTAAACGAATTTTTTAATCAGTTGCATGACGATGAATTACAAAATGGCTGATTTCAACAAGGCAGACAACACGGCCAGAGACACACACCAATATTTGGCAGAATTTTACGATGATAGACTATTTAATTTATGGCCACTCCGTTCTCCCGATCTTACTCCGCCTGATTTTTTACTTATTTGGATATTTTAAAAATAGGATATATAGAAATAGACTACATAATTTACAAGAACTAGAAGCAGCAATTGTGCATGAAATAAATAACATTACGCAGAATGATTTACACAATGTTTTTGAAAATTTAAAGCGTAGGGTGAATATTTGTTTACTGCAAAATGGCATCATTTCCAACATTTATTATAAATCTGTTAACAAAAATTCATGTTTTAACTGTGTTTATTGTGAAAAACTTTCAGTACATTAGCTACTCATAAAATGTGTTTCTATAGAGGCAAAATTGACAATTTTTTAATTATAAAATGTAAATATAATTTATGCTATTAAAATGATAATAAACACTAGTCTTTTATTTAAATAAACGTACAACTAAAATTTATTTTTATTATTCCAAGAGATTACTTACGTTCCAATTAAAATAAAATTTAAAATTATCTGTCAAACTATTTTGAACTATTTAGGAATATTTTGTAGCAGTAGTACCAATCTGTCATGTTGGTTGCATATGTGTCATGTTACAACAAATAATGAAGGCCCGGTACTTATTATACAGGGTTTCCACGGCCAAGCGGGACATAGGGAGAATACATAAAATCGGTTTTCGGTGAATATTATCTATACTTCATCGAAATTTAAGTGCCGCATATTATAACTGGGTAAACAATGAATATATCCACAATCATAGTTCAATGACAGTCATTTTAATAAAGCCAGAAAATTATTATTCTTAAATCTATTGCACGTAAATTTCTAATAAGGCTTTTTAACATGTGAGATGCTGCAAGCGGCTGTGGCTTTATTAAAATGACTTTCTTTGTACTATGATTGTGGAAATGTTCATTGTTGGCCCAGTTATAATATGCGGCACTTAAATTTCGATGAAGTATAGATAATATTCACAGAAAACCGATTTTATGTATTCTCCCTATGTCCCGCTTGGCCGTGGAAACCCTGTATGTATATTATAAATGTTATTTTATTTTAATTAATGCAATGCACCTAATTGTATATATTCCGTGACTGTATATAATTTCCCTATGTTAAATGCGCATATATTCTTAATACACTGGAACCTCGCTTATCTCCGCGCTCTCTTATATCCACCTTCATTCATATCCGCACTATAGCGCTCATTTACATCCGCTCGGCATCTACCACCCTATAATGCACGTATTCACATGACCCAATCAGTGCGTAGCACGGCCTTTCCTCTCCGCTAACAGGATAAGAGTGGGAACCTCTCTTGAGCGGATGTAAGTGAATGTTTACGTTTCCCGATCGCGGATATAGACGATGTTCCAGTGTAGTTAAAAAATGTAACGGTTTTAACCGACAACGAGCAAACAGGTGACTTATGATGAGAACTGTACCGCGTAGTAATAGATCGGCTCGACTCCGCATGTAAAGAGATACTTCTCGTTCGAACGTCACAGAGTCGAGTCAGCTCCGGAATTAATGTAGAATAATTTGTCAATTTAGGAGCAGTTAGTGTTCTTGTGTTTATTATATTTATTTAAATAATCAGTATAACTTACGGCCGTGATTACGGGAAAGGTCCAGCGCGTAGCCAATATATTTGTTACGGGCAATTTGATTATTTTGTATATGTCTACGATAATGTACTACATTGCGCGGTTATTATAAATACTGCTATTATTCCTCTGGGCACTTTGATTAATTAAAAGCAATTTGGCAACGTGTACAGGATGTGGTTCTCGCTAGCCAATCAGCATCCATTTTCGATGGCTTATCTTCAATTTCATAAAAACAAAGGAGCCGAAGAAGTATTATATACAAAATAATCAAATTGCCCGGTCATTATGAATAATGCCCGGAATAATTAAATTGCCCGTAACATATGTATATACAGGGTGTCCCAGCTAATGCGCCTTGGAAGATTACTGCTTTCCTGTTAACAATATCAAAAAATTTGATAGACAAAATTTATAGCCAGCAATAAAAGCCACCTTATAAAAGTATATACAACTATACAGGATGTTCGGTATGGATGGTACTTGTATTTTTTTTAATGGAATACCCTATATATTTTTACACATTTTGCTTCGCAGTCAAAAGCCTAGTCGAAAATATATGAGGCATTATAAATTATTTAAATTTATTATTTAAATTTTTTGAGTAATTTAGATTTTCTCATTTTCGAAACGCTCTGTATACTCAATGCATTTACTTTTAAACTTATACTGTGATATTGAAGCCTAGATAATGGAGCAACTTACGAACATCATTTTTTTGTTGAAGAAACATCGCTTCATAGAAAAATATGTTAGTAACTATAGCCGTTTTTCCAACAAAATTTCACAATAACTCTTTAATGTTTAAAAATGCACCTATAATGCCTCATATATTTTCGACTAGACTTTCGACTGCGAAGCAAAATGTGTAAAAATATATAGGGTGTTGCATTAAAAAAAATGCAAGTATGGTATGTACCATCCATACCGAACATCCTGTATAGTTGTATATATTTTTATAAAGTGGTTTTTGTTGCTGGCTATAAATTTTGTCTATCAAATTTTTTGATATTGTTAACAGGAAAGCAGTAATCTTCCGAGGCGCATTAGCTGGGACACCCTGTATAAAATACTGATAAAAGAAGAAACAACAAGAAAGGACACGCCCGAAGCCCCAAGACAAAGCACGACAAAAAAGCGGCTATTCGGCGGGAAGGAACAGCATCAACGTGCGTTCGCGAAGAAAGAAATCTCGCAAAGGTATTTGGCCACAAAACTATTATATTTTACAAATACGAGCTCGTAAAGAAATAAAGTCATTAATTATTGGTTTTATGTAAATTTTGCCGTTGTTGTTACATTTCATTTCATATATACAAATCTGTATTTAGCTCCGTTGTTTTGCTTGTTAATTTAATCACGTATTTGTTTCATTTTAAAGAAGGTGCAATTAATAAAATATTTTATTTAATACATTTGTTATTTATTTACTTGATTATTTATTATTAAAATATTATAAATCCTTCATTTAACGCACGTACTGGGAACGTATAAAGAAAGGAAGTGTGTAAAGTAAGTATATGTTTTCTTTATTAAGTTAGAGCGATTGCGACCCACATTTTGCTAGTTAGGGGAATTAATTTCTTTATTTCTGTATCTGTAGCTTTCGTCATCGTGGGTTCACGAGGGAAACTTGCTCATATACCGTGGCGCCCAAGATTTCAAACACATATTAGCACATTATAAGACCGTTCCATCTCAATATGGTGCCCAACGTGAGCTAGTTCCATTACACACTATTTCGATGTGAAAAAATTGAATAACTTGTTTACTAACGTTGACATTTCCTATATCTTTTTAACTTACGTCAAATAGTTATATATCCAAGAAAAAATCTCCGTTCAATTGTAATTATACAAACATATCAGATAATAATACATATTCAGTTTAAAATGTTAATAGAAATAGAACAAAAATATAACAGCAATAAAATATCATCATTTGCAATTCAAAAACAAGTAGCTTTCAGTTTTCACTGGTTAACATGGCTAAACTCTAGAAATAGGTAAATAACCAAAATGTTCTCGAATACATTAATAATAACGCATCTTTTCAACGGCGATTTTTAGAAACTGGACTAACACCTTTTCATGCACATATTAAGTTTGGCTAATGATTTATGCCACAATTTTTGTCTAAAACTGCATTTCAAAGTCAAAATGCGAACAAAAAATTCGTACCTCTTATTGTTAAAGATAGAGTAGTACATTGGGTAGCTTATAGTGATCTAGAAGAGAAATAATTTATGATGTAACAGTATTTAAATATTTTTTAAAGCAGTAGAAAATCATACTAGGTACTTATTCAATATCTGTGTAACATTCACGATAGATTATTAACGATTAATTTTTTCACAGGAATTCATCAGGATGCAACAAGTCATAAATACTAAGCAATATGTAAAAGAATTTGTTTTGGAAGATGGATATAAGTACCAAACGGAATGGTCTCTTATAGAAGAGCAGAAGGAAGACCATAACTTCAAAATATTGAAAATCACTACTAATACCATTAACTCGGCAATAGCATTTTTGGCTGATAAATCATTCTACAACACCTTTAGCGAAGCAACGCATTGGTTCATTATCGTAATAAATATAATTAAGGAAGCACTTCAAGTGGATACTCAATATTTATCATCACATCAAAATTTTCTCACATCGAAGAAACCTATAATTATCCAATGGTAATCAACGCAATCTGCAGAACGATTGATCTATTTTCGGAAATATGATGATAAATATTTCTACTTATTAGATCTTGACAATAAGGAATTGCTAACAGAAGCCGAACTTACTTCGCAAAACGATTTTCAATATCTCTTACTCCTGAAGGCGCTTCAAAGCAATTTAGGAGGGTTCTTCAATGGAAATTTATTAGAAATTACTGTAGATATTAAACAAGAATTCGATACATGGCGTCTTATTGACTATGTAGTTAGAAGTGATGATTCTCTCTCATTAAGATTTCTAATGTTATTTCCGTGGAATTTGGATGAAAGGAATGGCGACGAACGTAAGGTTTTAGAAATCGCAACTGAATATGCTAGCCTCCAAAGTATAGCGACAATACTGGACATTCCTTTACCGATTACCTCAACAACTGCAATATTACTTACTACTGATCAGTTACGACTATTACAATCATCAGAAGATATAAATCCTCTAATGATTGCAGTTGAAAAAGGAAGAACGGATATTTTAATATTTTTTATCAACTGCGGCGTTAGTATAAATTGTCGTAGGACAACCGCATTCGGACAATATTTCACACTAGCAGAATTAGCATGGAACAAACAACGTTTCGACAATATGTTGGTATTACTGATGGCAGACTCGTCCTATCCAAAGGAATATAATATTCGTGAATTAGAAGAATAGACAAATGCAGTAATTGCCTTGAAACAATTCACTAATGATACAGTCAATTTTCATCAAGCTTTACGTGAAAGTAATACAGACAAAATTGAATCTTTCATAAAAAGGCATCCTCGTCTTAAAAAAGTTCACAATTTGAACAATCAATCCGCTTTAATGACTGTTTTAGAAGCCCATCAGTATGAAACGTTTGCACTATTGCAATCAAAAGGTTTCACGGTGTCAGAAAATGACGATCTGTTCAACTCTTATGAAATGCTAAATTATCAACAAAAGGAAGACTTAAAAGTAGCTAAACTCAAATATTTTAAGAAACAAGATAACACGCATATCTTGTTCTTGTTATCCAAATCAAAAGTACATTTCGGGAAAATCCATAAAGAAGTGAATCAAGACTATTTTACTATCATCAAAGATCTATTTGAACAACTGGATGATACTCCCGAAATGGCTACAATAATGAAAGTACTTGAACATTCGGCAAATCTTGAAATTAATTTTTATTTTGAGAATGATTTTCTGAACGATTTAGAACTAACAATTACGGGTGATTATAGAGTAGGTCGTGTACATATTGAAGTTAGAGATTCTTATGAGACCATATACCGATTAGCTTATGAACTAATTTCTTTAGCTATTCAAAATTTATATAAGAATGACTTAAAACCATATTATTCATTTGATAGTCAATCGGAGAATCAATTTAAAGAATTAATTTCTAAATACTATAGTAGTTTTAAGGATTCTGATTCCATTGTTAGAAAGACTCTTAAAAGACACCAATCTATTACAGATTGGACTTCTGAAATAATTGTTAGCATTTCTCTTTGTTTAGTACGTTCCGAAGAAATAACAGAACAGATAAAAGATCAAACGCGAGAACTGTGGAGTTTTTATGAAAATCACCTGCAAAAAGATTTGATAAATTTCATCAAAAATCCACAGCGTTTTAAATTGCTAGATAAATACAATCTTTGAACGATTTATTTGGAGAAGTAAACCGATTTCAACAATCTGGTATTTGGTTAAAAGAAGATTATCTATCAAACTTTAAGGTATACGACTCAAAAACTGTTAGTATTAGCGACAAGCTTGCCGCGATTAGTGCAGGCTGATACTTATCAAACACTAAATAGAATAGATAGCGAATTGAATATTAAAAGTCGCTGCATCTTTACGACATTAACCCATTTTAAAAATAGAACACAAGCAAGAGAGATATTTGACTGCTACCAATCATTTATCAAACCATTTCTTATAGTTGATTGTACTCACGACTATGATTCTAATCAAAAAGATCTATGGGCAACCATTGAGAATTTTAGAGACAAAAGTCGAAACATTCTTATTATGACAGATATAGGGCAAGCTAAGGGTGCTAAGTACATCAATATTATTGAAAAGCATTATAACTGGAACGACTTCAAGATTGAAACCCAAAACCGTATACTAGGAAAATCTGTCGATTTTCAAGGATATAACATTACCTTGAATGAATTGACGGCATCAGACAAACACATCATTGGTCTTTTTCCACTTGAATTATTGATTCATGAGAAGGAAATAATCAAAATAGGAAAAGAGCTTTCGTTTTCTTACGGTTACGACGAAAGTTACTATATTGCACGCACATTCAATAGTCAACTTCTTATTAAAAACTCTATTATTGCGGACGAAGCAAGTGGTGCATACACAGATCACTTGGTATATACTGAAGAAGAAATTCAAATACTTTGCCACCTATATCCTCAGGATAATATTCACTGGTTCACGAAACAATCAACTGGGCAATTGTTTTGGCAGAAATCGCGTTGCAGAAATGGATTTCATCAACTCTATAAGTATATTGAAAGAAAAAATCGACACATGTTTACACCAGAAAATATAGATATATTTTTAGAAAGAGCTCGACAACAGAAAGTAATGATTATTTCTGATGTAGCTGGAATGGGGAAAACATTTGTTTTAACACATTTATCTAAGGTAATTAAAATGAAATATCCAACACATTGGGTGTTGCTACTGCATTTAAGTATGTACACAGAAGAGTTTGAAAAGCAAACTACTCAAAATATGGAGGTTGCAGAATTTATAATCGAAGCTTTATTAAAATCTACCTCTCCTCAAGAAGGTTTGATATTTAAGCAGTTATTGAACTCAGGAAAAGTTGTAATAATGTTAGACGGTTTTGATGAAATATTTTCTCGCTATAAGACGATAGTAATAAACTTTATTATCGAGTTAATCAAAACACCCGTCGAACAACTATGGATTGGTACAAGATCTAGTCAAAAAATCGAATTAGAGTGTAAATTAAATCAACTGTCTTATGGTTTAGAACCGTTCTCTACTCAAACGCAGGTTGATTTTCTCATTAGATATTGGAAAAAACTATTAAAACTGCTGCCAAGGCGTGATGAATCGCGTATGACGTTATATGCTAAAGGATTGTTGGAGAAATTGTCGAACCAAATTGTTGATTCAGGAGGAGTTCTTACAGGTAAGTGGCCAATAATATCGTGTTAAAGGATGTACAATGTCAGTCAATTAGTTCTTTAAACTAGAATTGGTTTCGTTTGTTGTAATTACGGATAATATTCCTATTATTGTAATGTTATTGTATGCCGGATATACCGGGTGTTCCACAAAAATTTCCAAAGGCTGTAATGTCTTTATTTATCATCTGATTTTAATGATCTATATATGAAACTGTAGGGTTTCGTAAAGACTACAAACAGCAATGCAAATGATCTGTTTATTAGATATAATTCGTGAGGAACGTAATTCAATTTTTTTTTTTTCAAATTGCACTATATATTTTTTTTTGATTTTTATAAAAGAACATTTTCTAACGATTCGAATAATGTCATGAAACATACACTTAAATAAGGAATAATGCAAGAAAAAGACAAGTTTTTGCAAATTTTTATATGGCAAAACTAACAGTAGGTCATGAATTGGGGTACGCAATTAAACAATCACAGCGTCTTTTTTAATCAACTACTGGTGGTTGCGGATGGTTGCGCAAAATCGACGTCCGTTAGAGAGATTGCTAACAATATTGGATCTTCCAGTACAACAGTACATTCTATTTTGAAAAAAACATAAATTAAAACCGTACAAACCTCAACGGATCCATCATTTGTTGGAAGACGATTATCCACGAAGAATGCTATTTTGTAATTTTTATTTAAATAAATTACGAGAAGATCCACTATTTTATTCTAAAATTCTCTAGTCGGACGAGTGTACCTTCACGAATAATGCCATATTTAATAGAAACAATCATAAGTATTGGAGCAATGACAATCCTAGATTTCTTATTGAAAGTAATATCCAGAGAAGGTTCTCTTTAAATGTTTGGTGTGGAATTTTAGATTCTAGATTAATTGGACCAAATTTTATTGACGGTAACCTAAATCTAGAAAGATATCATACATTACTCGAAGAAATAGTGGACAATCTAGAAGAATTGCCCATTGCTCAATACGCACAAATTTACATCCAATAAGATGGACCTGCTGGAGCAGTATTTATACGAAAGTGTTTTGGATTTTTTCATTTGGTTTTTAGTGTAATGTAGCGAACTTGTGAAATAAAATAATTTTCTTTTTTTAATGTTACTTTAAAAATACAAATCGACGTGTACAAGCGTTTTTCCCAATACACCCTCATTTATTTGTTATCGAATTTATTCCATTTGGCTGTTCCACACTGTATGCATTGTGTCAGCACTGCTTTACTGGTGATATATAAACATCTTCATCATAATCAGGTGCGCAAGTGCAACAGTACTATAATTCATGTTCACTCATGTTAGACTAGTGATGCTGGAGGTTGATGCAGCTATAAGGTATGTATTATATTATATAAAATGAATTTTGATCTGTAACCATACATAGAAATATTTTGTCATTCATTTAATCAGTAAATTGTGTCTAGTGTATTTGTATGTGCTTGTAATGTCTCAATAATTATTTTAGAACATGGCGGACAGTGACGTTTCTAAACTTGTAAAAGAATGGGGTTTTGCTGAATATGTAGACATATTTACCGGTAAGTTATTTATTAAATGTATTCATAGTTATAATATGTAATTGTTGTGCATATTGTTAATGAGACAAGCTTACATTCTAAAATACAGAAATACCCGATATTGATATATTTAGAATAAGTTATATGTTTTTTTTTTTTTTTAATGTGTGGTGGGTGCTTAGTTGCAGTGACTCCGTAAGCTGTATTACTTGTCTGGCTATCACTGCAACTCTTGCGGTGTAGTTTAGTGTGTGTAAGTTGTGTTGAAATGGCTTTGTGACAGCATCATATCGCCTTTTATGATGCCGCGCTGTTAATCACTTTGCTCCCAACAGCGAATGGCAAGTCGATCCGGGATTAAACTCTCTGAAAAAATGTCACCGTCCCTCCAGAGAATTGAACCCCGGCACCTATCGTCCTCTCACAACAATAGTCAGCCGCCTAACCACTGCGGCCATCGACCAGTTAAATTTTAGTTATTTAGTTAGTATTTATAATGTATGTATATCGGTTTAGTATAAGTTGTTCTGTTATTTTATACATTTTGCAATAAAAAATAGTAAATCAATACTGCACTAAGGCTTTGAACCCAAGTGAGCCTAAATGATAAGAGATTTACCGCGCAATTGTTCTAACCCCACTTTTAATAGTAGTACAAATAGTCAAAGATAAAGCAGAATTGTTTTTGAGGTATAGATAAGTTGCGTATAGTTTATGTACCGGGTGGGCAAAATTACTTGGTTTTAGAGGGTTTCACATATTTAGAGCATAGTTAGAGAGATGGCAATGGTACATTCCAGACCTACTTTTTCAAGATAAATTCAATGGAGAAATCCATTTTTTAATATCTGTTACAGTGGCGGCGGTAGGGAGCAAAATTGAAAATATATCATTTTCTGTGGAGCTCTATATTTCAACTATTCAAAAAGATACTTCAAATGTTTTAACGTTGTCTTATACAGTTTTTTATGCTAATTCCAATGGTCTGACGTATTTTTTTATTCCAGCTATATTTTGAGAATTATGGAGTAAACTTGTATTTTTTTAAATGGAACACCCTGTATATTTTGTTATATTCGGAAAGATTTTATGTTTCTGATAAAAAATATATATAATTTGTTAGGTATCCGTCCACTACTTTCCGAGATATTTGGATATTTGCTAAAACTACTTAAACAATTTTTGTATGTGATTACTTAATAATTGAGATATATTAGTATAAGTACTACATTGATATTTTAATGGAGTAGGCTATGAAAAGACTATCAAATTTCTGGCATTTCTAATTTGACGTTTAATTAGGTCACTTAAATATAAAATAGCGGTTGATTCCACGTTTGTTACAAAAATGCCTCATAAATTTGAAAACTATGAAAAATTGGATATGATCCGTGTTTTTATCATCTGTAATGAAATTGCAAATGATGCTGTAGAGCTTTATTTAGAAAGATTTCAGGTAAGACGGCAACCAGAACATCGTATATTTAAACAATTGATATCTAGTTTAGAAGAATATGGATCATTCGAAAGGCATAGGTCTAGAAAATATAATAAACTATTTAGCGATGAAACCGAAATAACTGTATTAGCGAAAGTTGAAGCTGAACCTAGTGTTTCCAGTAGGCAAATTGAAAACGAGTTATGAGTACCGCGAAAAACTGCTTTAAATATATCAAGAAAAAATCGATATCATCCATATAAAATACGAGTAATACACGACTTATTACCAGGTATGTTTCATAATAGTATATTAAGTATCAAGAACGGTAAGGAAGTTTAACCGATCTACATATCGTTTGTAAAATGCTAACTGGACTTGGTTTTTACTTAATACTTCGTTTTCTTTTGTAAATGACATCATGACCATACCTAAAAATAAAATAAATTACGTAGTAGAATAATTTAACAGTTACCAGCAAAAATTACTATTCACACATGAAATGGAAATAAACAACCAAATTAATTTCCTCGACATGACATTAATCAGAAAAAACAATAAAATTGTAACCAAATGGTATACGAAACCTACACATTCCCAAGGGTACATGAATTTTAAATCGGACCTACCACTATCCATGAAAAAAAGCGTAATCATCGGATTAATAGACAAGGTCATTAGCTAGAAGAGGATATCAATTTGAACATCTTATTAGACAGTGTTTGTAATACGTTCCATTTTATTGTTGGGATAAAGATTAAAATTAAAATGGTTTCTAGTATTTTCCTTAAACTTACAAATATCTCAAAACTAAACGTCAACTTAGAGATGCCAAATATTTAAAAATTTATATAGATATATCTATACTGATATATCTGAATTATTAAGTAGTTACTTAGGTATTGTTCCTACGTTCTAAACTAATAGTTGATCATCCTATACATATTCATATATATGTATATTAGTCGGATGCACTATTTTTGTTAAAGCATATTAAAAAATAATAATAAATAAAAATGAACGAGTAAAATAGTAAAAATTGTTTAAGTATTTTTAGTAAATATCCAAATATCTCGGAAAGTAGTGGGCAGACACCTAACAAATTATATATATTTTTTATCAGAAACACAAACTCTTTCCGAATATGACAAAATATACAGGGTGTTCCATTTAAAAAAATACAAGTTTACTCCATAATTCTCAAAATATAGCTGGAATAAAAAAATACGTCAGACCATTGGAATTAGCATAAAAAACTGTATAAGACAACGTTAAAACATTTGAAGTATCTTTTTGAATAGTTGAAATATAGAGCTCCACAGAAAATGATATATTTTCAATTTTGCCCCCTACCGCCGCCACTGTAACAGATATTAAGAAATGGATTTCTCCATTGAATTTACCTTGAAAAAGTAGGTCTGGAATGTACCATTGCCATCTCTCTAACTATGCTCTAAATATGTGAAACCCTCTAAAACCAAGCAATTTTGCCCACCCGGTACATTACAACTAGAATATTATGCTCGTGTCTTAAACTTATAAAATTTTTATTACAATTTCCATTTCGAACAATTTCATGTGAATTCCAATTTTTTTACGTAATGTGTCATAAAGAATGACAAATGCAATGGCACAATAAAAGCTGATAGAATTTACAAACAAGAACAAAGTAGAATAGCTTAATCTTATAATATAAATAAGAAGCAGAAATTTTACGTACTTTATGATGGTATTAAACATCGTTTTCTGTAAAAATTATTGTACATTTGTTCAGATACTATTTTGTCATTGCAGTTGTAATGCTTTAATGCTCATTTCGTAGAAAAATAGGAGAGATAAATTCTAGCACTCTGTATAGCGTTGTAAAAGCAAAAGGTGCAGGTAAGTAGACTGAAAATACATTTTTCTTTCATTCAAATCTAATTTACGCATTGATTCAAACTACCAATACATTTACACAACGAATTTTTATTTTTGATTCAATGTACGCGACAGCATTCTACTTACCAATCTTTTGACATAAATATGACGTTTCAGCAATGTCGATTCAACTGGTTTTAAAGTTTTGGCGTAACAGTGTCTTATTTTTGAATGTATTGGTTTTGTGATTCGATTCAATATCCTAGTTCAACAAATATTTGGCGCTTGACTGAAGGCTTACGGTATTTTGAGCCTATTTAAATACCATAAATGGTTGAGTGAACTATTTATTGGTTCACTCAACAAACCTTTTTTCTCAGTGTAATGCTAAAACAATTCTATTTATAACAGTTGAAGAAAGAAATCTCGGTATCGTTAACTTTTTATTAAATAGTTTGAAAGGCGGAAAGTATACTCAAATCTTAAGTAACATCCTACTAAATCATAACAATTATCATGTACACTATAATAACCGTTCCCTGATGTTTCCAGCTGCATGCGATGGGCAGTCAGATATGTTGAACTTGTTATGGTTGTGGACTAAGGAAGCACGATTAAATTCAAGATGGCAGTTACACCGATTCTTTTTAACACATGCCGAAGTAAAAATTACTATATGGCACGCAATTGCACAAAAAGGTAATGTTGATGTATTTGCAAAATTATACGAATGGCTTGTAGAAACGCTAGATACATATCACATGAAGAAATTGCTGAGACAGACAGATTTATTTGGAAGAACCGTATGGCATTGTGCGTTAAGTTCTGGAAATATTGAACTGTTGAATAAACTGCGGGCCATAGCAAACGAATTTCACCGAGAACCGAAACATCTGAAACAAATATTGTTAAGTGTAGACAAAGAAGGACACAATATGTGGCATTATTTAGCTAATAAAGAAGGCAATTTGAATGTGTTAACGAACCTGATGGATTGGGCGAAAGAGCTAGAGAAGATATTACGACTTAAAACAAATATTTCTGAATAAAGATAAAAATGGAAGAACAGTATGGCAACTAGCAGTGGCTTCCGGAAGCATGGAGAAAATACAGAGAATATGGGACGTTGGAAAAGAGATAGATTTGGATCGTCAGGATCTAAAACAAATTTTATTAGGCAACAACGATCAGATTGTTTACCAAGACGCAGTAGAAATGGGATGTGCAGATATATTGCTGAAGGTATGGGAATGGACAAAAGACCTAGAGTTCACTAATGAGGAATTAAAAGATTTAGTTTTTACTTGTGACATGAATCGAACAAATGTTTGGCTTCTAGCTGTAATTAATGGTTCACTAGATGTTTTAGAAATGTTGTGGGACATAACGCAAGAAATACATCTAACGGGTCGATGGCCGCAGTGGTTAGGCGGCTGACTATTGTTATGAGAGGACGATAGGTGCCGGGGTTCAATTCTCTGGAGGGACGGTGAAATTTTTTTAAATCCCGGATCGACTTGCCATTCGCTGTTGGGAGCAAAGTGATTAACAGCGCGGCATCATAAAAGGCGATATGATGCTGTCACAAAGCCATTTCAACACAACTTACACACACTAAACTACACCGCAAGAGTTGCAGTGATAGCCAGACAAGTAATACAGCTTACGGAGTCACTGCAACTAAGCACCCACCACACATTCAAAAAAAAACTAAACACGAATTTAAAAATATGATAGGCAGTACTTTAGCTGAAAAAGGAAATGCATGGTATTTAGCAATACGAAAAGAAAGCATTCCTATAATGGATAGGTTATGGACTTATTTAAAAGGTAATGACACTCAATGAGGAAAACCTTCAAGATATTATTCTACTAAAATATAATCATATTGATCCCTTGCAATTGGCCGTTAAAATAGGAAATGTGGAAGTGATATATAAAGTATTTGAAGTATTGGAGAAACTATTTACTGTAGAACAATTAAGTGACATATTAATGACTGGGAATAACCAAACAGAGATACTATGGTATTACATATTACCTACTCAAGCTTCAACGGGTTTGAATATTATACTCGAATGGGCAGTAAAACATTTGAAGGGCAAACTGCTAGATGCTATTTTGGAAGGCAAAAAACAAATATGAAGAGTTCAACTTCCTGCCGTCAAAGTGGAAAGAACTTTCATTAGAAAATGTATTAATATAGTGTAAAGAAAATCTATCCTTAGACGATTTCAAAGGAGTCATTTCACAGAAACAATTACGTGGGATACATGCATGGAAATTACTGTGGGAAGGCGAAGAAAAAATCATAGCGCAACTCCTAAGTTGGGTAAGCACAATATAACAACAGCAGAATTAATTCAAACAGTAATAACAGAAGATGGTTCTGGTCGCAATTTATTTAGAGCGGTAGTGGAAGAAGGCTGCATGGACATGTTCATCGATTTATGGAATTGGGATAAAGACGATTCACTCGTAGAAGGTTTTAGAATGTTATTTACAACTTACAACTTTACATGGAATGTTATTACGCCAAATACCGGCAGTATTTTACATTGCGCGATGCGTAGGAAAGATGCAAAAATGTTGATGAATGTTTGGAAATGGAATCTCATCTTAACTAAAATGCACTAGGAGACTCATTTGTTCACGTAATCATACGCCTAAGGCCCACAGAGTTTTCTATAAATATTTTAATGAATGTACTGAATTGTGTCAAAATAGTGTATTTACAAAATAGTAGATTTACAAGATTTTAAAGAACTATTGCTACTAAAAAATTCGAATGATCAAAATATCTTGCATCTAATGGTTTCTTCTCGTCGTTTTAACGATCTATTCCAACTATTGCATTGGTGTATAAAAAATTTAAAGCAAAATGAATTCAAGGAACTAATGTTAAATAGAGACTCGCGAGGCGCAACAACTTTACATTTGTTATCCAAAGAAGATGTTAAGACGTGGTTTAGTACAATACAATGGCTTAAAAATAACTTAGACTGGAATATATTCACCGAACTCTTTTTAGCAATCAATTCAGGAAAAAATTCGATGGAGGTAGCTTCAATGGAAGTATCGGAAGGCTTAATTAATAATTGATAACGAATTTCATAAAAAGTTCGGCACTTTGAATGAATTAACATCACGTTGTCGAAATGAAAAAAAGGCTTTTTCTTCCACCCTCAAGGCTTAGTTGTACTATTTCAGTATTGCCAATTATTTTCAATTTGTTGTTATTTAGAAGTAGTTTCAATGTTTACAGGTCTTATTACAATTATTGTTAGCTATTTCTACTACATACATATAAGTGCATGTAATTTATAGTACTCAGTATAATAAATGTAATTTGATAATTCAGTATTCTTACGTCTTACGTGCAAATTACGTAGCAACATAAGAAATGATAAGAAATACGTTAGCGCTTGTTCACAATGGGCGTAATATTTAAAAACACGTTGATATTCGTAGTCCGTAAAGTTGAATCATGGGAAATTCATATGTTCATTCAGAATGACCGTAAGAAAAATTACGTCTTAGGTGCAAGTTACGTAGCAACATAAGAAATACGTAAAGTTGAAATGTTCTCAACTTTATGCAATTTTTACGTATGCCATATATTATCTGGTGATATTTAACCTCCCAATATTAAATGCAGTGTCAGATTGACATAATTCTGCCCATTTAATCTGTATTTAATCATATTGCCAAAAAATTGTCAGTTGTCAAATCCAAACACGATCTAAAGCTGTGTCCGAATTCGCATTGTTCTTGCATCTAATATATACTACAACCTAGACAACAAGCCCCACCACTAGTAAGCCACGCCTCTCCAAACGCATATGAAGCGTGAAGCCCGCCGGCTGGCCGTTGGCTGTTTGAACGCCCGCGTGCAAGACCGATTAGGCCGCCCCTTGTACAATTGTGGACATGCAAATTATGACAATGTTTTGTTTTCCTTTCGATATGATTTTGTCGCCGATGTCGCCCTCTTGACAATGCATGTATACTAAAATGTGGACTAGAAGTAAGTAAACGAAAATGTAAGCGTGAATGTGTACTTGCAGTTCTATCAACTTCGCAATAATAAGTTTTTCACTGTTTTGACGGGTTTTAGTTTATAAATGTAGTAGTAAATAAAAAAAGTAGTAAATAAATACATTCGTTTCAAGCAGCTGTTCTGGGAATTACTGTTTTTTTTTTGTCTACGGAATTTACCTTCAAGTATACATCAAGTAAACGCGTCCGAATTACTTTCGAATATGTATACTTGGTGGGGCAAGTTTACGTGACGTCACAAGTATACTTCGCATACATACTAGGCAATTCGGACACAGCCTAAATCTCTCGCTGCCTTGCGTACGGTTTAAAATTTATGTATTACCGTTGATTGAAGGAATACATAAAGATGCGCAACCTATGACAGTTGACAGAAATTTCAGATCCCATCAAATGCAAATCTCCATTTGATGGGATCTGAAATTTATTAAGGTCATAGGTTGCGCATCTTTATGTATTCCTTCAATCAACGGTCTATCATACTCTTAAATTGTCATTGTGAACAGCAGCGCAATCTTTACGTCTTCTGTATATCGTATGTTTATGTACATATGTCTTATACCCATTGTGAACAAGGCCTTAACGTTGAAATGTTCTCTACTTTATACCCATTGTGAACAAGGCTTTAACGTTGAAATGTTCTCTACTTTATGTAATTTTTACGTATGGCATATGCTAAAATCTGGTGATATTTAACCTCCCAACCCAATATGAAATGCAGTGTCAGATTGACAGAATTCTGCCCATTTAAGCTGTATTTAATCAGATTGGATTTGCGATTTCATTTTAGTGAGATATTATTTGAATTAAGTTAAGATAAGAAATTATATACATATATATATATATATTATATATACAAGTATTTGTATAAAGGTGATGGAATATATTAATATAGAAATGCTTATTGAGCTTGTAAAACTTAAGCCATGCTTATTATGATAAGTTGAGTAAAAATTATAAGGATGTAGTCCGAAAATATCTGGAAGGAGATTGCAGCGCTTCTAAATTCTACAAGTATTGTGAAGGTATATATGTAATGCATAACGGTATGAATTATAGTGTTTTCAGGCGAATGTAGGTATATACCAGAAAAAGTGTGGATGAAGTTTGAGGGATCGCTATGGTCCAGGGTCGAAAAAATAGGCGGCAAAAAAATACATCAAAGATGTAGTGGTTCAGAGAATCCCGTCCACGTATCTGGAGCCGGTGACATTTTTTCAGGGAGTGATCGACACCTCAAATTTCTTGATGATTGTATACATCAAAGAAGGTAAAAAAAGATATAGCATTATGGTCTGTATTATACAATGAATTATGTAATATTTTGATCTAGACGTATCCCAACCAAGATAGAGGAAACCCATGGATTGCAAAGAAAGTGATATTGCTTCGCAATTTTCGTCGAATATAAATGGTAATTTTGAATATTCATTAATAGCAACAAGTTATACAGATAAATGACTCCTTACAGATGATATGTTAAACGGTTATGTGAAGGAACATGCACAAGGTGTGGAGACACCTGTGCGTGCTACCCGAGTACCGCCGGAATATTACAAGGTTACAAAATATTTATATATATCTTAGTATTGCAGTGGATGAAGTCAATACTCCTCCAGCAAAAACGAAGAGGACACAGGTCGTAAAAAAAACAGGAAAGTGGAAATGTGGACGCGGCAATTTTATCTACTATAAATGCTATCAATTCCCGCAAGGATGTTGAAGAACAGGACTTGGGGAATTTGGTAGCATTTGAAGTAAAATTGACGACATGCAAAAAAGAAAACGTATGAAATTAGACATTATGAAAATTTTATATAGTGATTAGGTTAATTATCAATTATATTAGAGATTGTGCAAATTTTATATATTCATTAAGTACATTAGCAAGTAAGTACATAATGTAATAAATTTTAGATACTTATGGTATACCTATATTTCACCCATCCACCTATCACATATACATTTAACTAAGTTTCACACACTATACTATTCACAATTGATTAAGAAGACACTAAACGTATTGGCAATTCTGTATTCCTTTTGCAATATGTATACATTCACGTATGAGGAAAATAAAGCCAAATTCTTCTAGCCTACCTCTTATACACATATTTTCAACTTATGTGTCTGAATTTGAGCATTCTTGGTTTTAAAATCATGTTTGCTTAACATATTCAATTTGACCTTCTTTAAAACCTGCAGGAGTGAGAAAATATTTGGCCAACACATTTCGCATGTTGCTAGCCAAATAGCAAGCATTGTTACTTCCTAGTCTACTATAGGTGCTTAATATTGTGCCTTCTACTTCTTGTCTCTATTTACTCAGCACATCATTATTAGGACAATTATGTTCCTTGGCAGGTTGGAACGATTTTATAAAATTATGTAGATATACTGTAGCTTTTATAATATTTTCAACATGGTCTGGTGAAGCAAAAATAGCACGGTGAAAAATTCTCCATCTAGCAACTAGAATGCCAAACGCATTCTCTATTACTCTACGTGCTCTGGAAATTCTGTAATTATAAATGGCTTGCAATATATTCAAATTATTGCCAGATAATGGTCGCATTAAATTTTCAGACAGTGGAAATGCCGCATCGCCTACAAAAAAAATGTTTCAGCTTTGCGTAGCTTCCTGGCAGAGTTCTTTCCTGTGGTATTGGTAATGAACAATTTTGGAGATTTCTGCCAAAATCTGAGTTGGCAAAAACACCACCATCACTGACTGAACCATAATTATATTGGGCATCGCAAACCCCTAATAACACAATAATGAAATATCCTTTATAATCATAGTAAAGTACTTTTGCCTGGGCTGTTGTTCTTATTGTTTCCCATCGATGCTCCCCATACAATTAGGTATATTTCAAAAAATATAAGAATCTTCAGCAATTTTTCGTAATGAGGCTTCACTTTTTGCTCTGTCATTACTAAAGGTTGTAATAGTTGCCACATCGGAAGTGTTTTCTTTTACAATTACACAAACCGTCGACTTTTCTACACAGTAACTTTGGGCAATCGAAAAGTAACTATCTCCAGTAGCCAAAAACCTATAGAAACATTAATTTCTTTATGGTTTCAAACTTACATTTACAATATACTGTTTATTTACCTGAAATGAAAGTTATAAGAAGTCGTTGGCTGGGAGACAGAGGCTTACGTATACTATCTTTCTTAATGGAAGGGCCAACTACATCCAGTAAATTATCGAACAATGTTGAAGGCATGCGAGTGTATGTAAAAAACCATTCCTCATCATGTAATTTCAGTTCTAACATTATTCGTCTGAATGCACCTTTCTTCTTCTTGTTTAAATTTACAGGTCTTACTCACCAACGTCTAGTTTTTCTGTCTTTCTTGAAACGAACTACGGGCTTCTTAGGCCCGGCCGGTAGTTGGCAGGTTACAAAAGTATTGGTACATTGAGGATTAAGGGGTCTACAGACGATAAGATCGGTTGTACAATCCGTTGTAGAGTCCAAACACTTTAAGAAGTACACTTGCTTGCAATAAAACTGCGTACGCTTTATTATACCCATTATACCTTATGTGATTTGTAGTAAGTAATCTCTCATCTATAATTTGTCACATTTTGTTGCTAAGGTAGTTGTCAATCTACGTCTCTGCTAGACGCATTAAACATGTATTATGTCAAGTTTTTCATTTTTAACTTCATTTTGAAAAGTACATTTCAATACATCGAAAAAACATGGAAATTGGCATAGGACTTGTACGCAGATTTATTGCAAGCGACTTACATATACCGGTTGATGTCAGACATAGGATAAATAACGGCGGGAAGGAGCAAGGGCTACGAAAATTCGCTAAGAAGTGCGGACGCGTATAAGTCTCTCTATAACAGTCTAGTATCGTCTAGTCTACAGCGCTGTGATAGACTCATACGTGTCCCCACTTCTTATTTCGTACCTCTTGCCTCTTCCCACCGTTTTTTGTCCTATATCTGAAATCAACCAGTATGTACGTCACGAGCAGATATGCGCGAAATTTGAAGCCAATGGCGGCGTAGTTAACAATAGCACTATTCAACGCAGCTGTGGTTCGATTGTGAGTGACACACCTTCATGCCATGAGTACTTACTCTATCCGTAATGAATTAATAGACTCACCAGAACCAATATCGGTTTTTACGTATGATGACGTATGTATACTTTTGTCCTATTCGAACTCTCTAACCGTACTTGATTCAACAGTTTAAAGCGGCCTACAGACGAAACGATCAACTATACAATCTGTTTTAACATCGGACGAAACGATTGGCTGTACAATTTGTTGTAACATCGTATCTGGTTCGACGATACACGTGTGGAGGAAAAACAGCAACTGACTTGTCTACGTTTTTATTTTCAACTTGTAGTACAAGTCGTACAACCAATCGTTTCGTTTGTAGGCCGCTTAACCTTTAAGTAGGTAGGCGCTTTAAAACTACATAAGTAGGTAGGTGGAGTGTTCACAGATTCCTATGTGTATTTATTTATTTTCAGCTTTATTCTTCAGCAGTATGTCGTAATATTTTTAATTTGCATAATTGATACATCCACAATAATACAAATAACAAAAATGATTAGTTTTGAAACGTATGTATATCTGTCAAGCTGCTTTAGAAAATATGTAATAGTTCAGTATATTATACCACAGTACTACACATGTAGTACCACAGTACTACATATGTACAGTCGTGGAAAGATAAATGTGGTACAAGCGTTTTTTTTAATTTATGGTGTAAGTTAGTATTTTGACATTTAAATGTCAAATCATTTTAAATTTTAAAACGTCAATTAAATAAATTTTTGATATACATGAATTTAAGGTTGTATTACATTTATCTGGCCACGACTGTACATATATATTTATTATTTACTAACAGCAAAACTATATTCATGGAATAAACATATCAAAATACAAGTATTGTTTATACTAAGTAATCATCTGAATAAAGAATTTGTATAAAGCTATATGACAATAAGGCAAGTAATTTGGTAAACATAACTACAACCAAAAATTTATAGGTCAACATGAAAAATCTCAGCTTTGAAAATATCAATCAAGTTCTACTTCAGAAGCACAATCGGGTAACTGTTCAAGACGCCTAAAACGCTCTTGATCTTTTTTATACCACATTATAAAAGAAAACAGTTGAAAACTACGCAAAATACGAGGTAAATTAGAATTAGAGAAAAACACACAAGTGGGTAGATGGGGTGCTGATAGCACTCGATCACATTTAACTCGCTCCTAATACAATTAGGGACTGCATCTGATGGTTGCAACAGCTACTTCTATCGATAAATCGATAAACAACAGGAAGATAGTAAATTGCTTAGCATTGTTAAAAGTATAAAATATTGGAGGAAATTATACACGGGGTGCTGTAATTACCCCACTTACCTACTTAAAGGTTAAGGGTCATATTTGTGCTTTTATTTAAAATTAAAACTCACGTGACCTCTTTTATATATGCAACCCATTTAACAGTGTGGGACTATAGTAAAACTAAAATAATCACGACTATGTAACGGATAATTAATTACAATAAATGTAATAAAATAAAGATGAAAACAACGAGGTAAACAGATACGCCTCTGTTTACCTCGTTGTTTTCATCTTTACTTAAACTGTCAAATATCGACTTTGCAACTTTCTGGTTAGAAAGCTTAGGAATACACTGCAACTTCGCTTATCTCCTCTCTCACTTATATCCACCCTCATTCGTATCCGCACTATAGCGCTCATTTATATCCGCTCAGCATCCACCACCCGATAGTGCACGTATTCACATGAGCCAATCAGCGCGTAGCACGGCCTTTCCTCTCCGCTAACGGAATAAGAGTGGGGACTCCTCTTGAGCGGATGTAAGTGAATGTTTACGTTTCCCGACCGCGGATATAAACGAGGTTCCAGTGTATTTATAGTTGACCAACATATTATTTACATCATCTTACGTCAGAGGTCACGTGGGTTTTAATCTTAAATGAAAGCACTGTAGTTCGTGACAATCTTGAGCATAAACTATAAACCTGAAACTGTCATATACGACAATACATGTTTTATGCAACTTTAAACAGAGCAGTATATTGGGTGGCCTATCATTAATTCTGAGTTCTATTTGATTATTAAAAATTATCTTACAATGTTTATATAATTGTAATATGGATATTGTAAATATGTATATATTCTGTTACCTTTACAGTGTTTATCTCGTTTAAACATGCTGTCATTAAAAAAATCCACGGCTGCCGCTTCATGGAATTTTTCCATATTTTCATCAGAACTACTTGACGAATCCATGTTTTAACACATAATCAATTAAAATGGCAAAATGTTAAGTAAATACTGTACAAAAACTTTCACATTAAAAATTACGACTTATTTTATAAAGTTTAAGGTTATATTATTATTTCAAAGCTATTTTATAAATTCCTATACAACGGCTACAATTTGACGCTCTCAAAAGATGGCGCTCAGTGTCATTATACTTCAAATACTTTCATTTATTTATTATTTACAACAAATTATTAAATCAAATGGTAGATAATTTGCATCAGTTATTATTTAAAAACTATATTTATAATGTTATATTTCTTCAAATACAATCGTAAAAAAGCACAGAATATAAATTGTTATCATGTCTAATACGAACATGTGACTTCCCCTTCCAGACGACTTGAGGTCACATTTGTGATAGTCGCAGCAGTCAGTTGTTCGTAAAACAGTGGTTTTTGTGGTGTTTTCAGGAAAAACTAAAGGGTTAGAGCCATACAAAGATGTTTTCGAGAATCGTAAGGCCTACGTCAGCTCTAGCCTGTCAAGGCGCAAGAAATTTTAGCACAAGTAAACAGGTAACTTTTTCTAGTTTTGAAGATAATTTTATGCCTGCTCTTAAATAAAATCTGTAGTTTTTTTCGTAGAATTTAATGATTTATAGTAAATTTTCCTTGAAAATGAAACAATTGATGGTTAGGTAACGGAAAGCTATATTTAGATATTGATCTAAATATAGGATACAATTTTCTCTTATTTTTTTAATTCGGAATGTTTTCTGTAACGTGCAATGATGCACCGTCGGATAAAAGGTCACCTATTAGACCTTTACTGATACTTGAGACATATTTAATTTATTCTTGTCCCTCTTATCGAAATTTTGATAATAACTCGTATAGGAATAAGTATTTAAAACAAATGCTGATCGCTAATTGATTATGCAATCATAGATTATTAATAAATTTTATGTCTATTAACGATTGTATATTGTTTTAGAACAACACAAAAGTCACTGTGGTTGGGGCTGCTGGTGGTATTGGACAACCCTTATCTTTGCTCTTAAAACAATCAGATTTAATATCCGAATTAAGCCTCTATGATATTGTTAAACATACTCCAGGCGTTGCCGCAGATATTTCCCACATGAATTTTCCAGCTAAAGTCAAAGGGTAAGATTAAAAAGCGGTTTTAAATTCGGAGAACTGATTTTATTATCATATAATGTTATGTCATTTCGTTTATTTATTGGTTTATGTAATTATGTTAATTTTGGAATGATTAAAACAGATTTACGGTATCTATTATCACAATTATAACAATACTTTTGCAGATAATACCACCTGAATTATATTCAATTAAGTGATACTGATAATGTATTTCTGTACTTTAACAGATTCCATGCGATAAAAGTGTACTAAATGCACTGCCAATCATGCATAATATGTATAAACGTTTTAGAATAAGTTACGTAAATTGCATTTGTCGAACGTCATTAAAATAAAACATTTGATTTAGTATTGACACAGTAATGATAATATTGCGCAATAGGAGTAGGGTATACATCTAAATTAAATTTGGTATTACATGGAAAAATAGTTCACTACAAAATGGCTTTGGAAAAAAAGCAAACGAAGTTTCTTTGTAATGTCTGCGTTATTAATTAATTCATCTGCATTTTATTTAGATTACAAGGTAGAATGAATCTGTACGAAATCTAAATAAAAACAGGTCTATTCTTCTCAATAAAAACTCACGTGCAGTAGGTAAGCAGATTATATGAAATAAATTGGATAATCCTTTCTAAGCTCTGTTTATCATACATGCAGCCTCATCTGATACTGGCATTAAAACATTGTCTTTCTTAGGCTCGGTTTTTCAATCGGCGGTTAATTGTTTCTGTTAACTGGCTGGTAGTTACGCTTAACTTAAAGTTAAATTGCTAGCTTAGATTATATGTACTTTGACCTGCAGTTGGTTTAAACTGTGAGATCGATAAACACTTTCACCAGCAGTTTGAGTTTACCTGTCAGTTAAAATTGTTAACCAGCCATTGAAAAACCAGGCCTTAATAGTAAATTTGTGTTACCTGTTAGTTACCTATTTTAGCGGGACTGTTATTGTATATTTGGCGTTAAAATGTGTGTAATTTACTTTTTTTACTATCTGTAGTTACATCAACATTGATCCAGGAGGAAAAACATGTACGGCTGTATCTATTATATAATTATGTATGATAGCGACTACCTCTATACTAACAAATTTTTGTTAAAATAACAGGAAAAACACATTTGTTTTATGTTTGAATTTGTAGTTGATGTGTCTGCCTAATAATAATAATATAATCGTATTTGTATGATGTTAGATGCTATTTACTCCTGATATGACCTATGCTTTATTGTAACTTGAATACCTACTATGACAATTAATGATAACCGGATCTGACAATATTTTAGTAGAAACTGTTTTGCACAAACACGTATCTAATTATATCACTTCAGTGTATCATACAAAGATTAACCGGTATTTATTTGTAAATGTTATTTGAAATACTTATGTATACATATATGTATTAGCAAGGAACAAATAAATGCTGTTATTATTATGTATTATTATGAGCAGCCGTATATGAAAGTCTAGTCATTATTCTAGTTGTTGCAATTGACACTCTGAACTTAGATCCAAGATTATTGTGATAGATGCCAGAATTAGAACTATTAATTAGATAGTTCTGATTAAAGTGGAAATGCACTTTTATGAAGCGTTTCAGTTCTAGGTGAAGCACTAGGTAATTTTTTAGTAATAAATCATCAACTACCACGTGCAATGTAAACAGCCGTTATACAGAGCAGCCGGGCAGTTATTTAGGAATAGGTAGCGATCCAATGAGTACGAGTGAATAGAGCGTACATATATGTTTATGGCCGTGTTCAGTTAGCACATTGGTAAGTTACCGGTAGGTACCGGTATGTGAAATAGCATGCCTTCGGTTACCGATTAGTTACACCAGTCGCCATTTTTATCACCGCATTTAAAATACGGTTGGCCACCGGTGAGTACTTACCGGTTTCTTAACCTATCGCCACAAATCGCAACCTATCAAATTGTCTGACAGATGACGCATACATACATCTCTGCTGATTCAGTTTTACCTACCGGTAACAAATCACCAGTCACTCATCGGTCGTCTACTGAAAAACTGACTGAACGCGGCCAATATGAAATAGACGAGTGCGGCGATCCCTTGAGCACGTGACTAGCAACAACGCAAGTGATTGTTCTATCGCCGCACTCGTCTGTTTAATATCCACACATATGTACGCTCTATTCACTCGTACTCATTGGATCGTTTCCTATTCCTAGACAATTGCCCGGCCAATCTGTATAGTAAATACATAGATACTTCAGTAAATAAGAAGAAAATCACAAGGTTTTTCAATAAGTGTTACCACAGCAACCCTTATTCTGTCAGAAAAACCTAGAAGAAATAGATATTTAAGAAAGAAAAGAAAGCAAAACAAAAAAAAATGCAATTCAAAAAATATTTAACAAAGAAGTTAAGAAGTAACCTTGCACTAATGTATATACGAGGGTAGCACCGATTATTTCTCCAAACTAATATTTCTATTGAATCAAAGGAATCAAACATACTACGAAACAAATGTTCATAGGTTTCTATTTTGACAGTTCGAGTTTAGTTTCGATAACTGCAATAGTTATCTTGCAAGCTAATTTCAAACCGAGTGGTCTGAGTTAATTAAAATTTGAACACAACATACACACACAAAAACTACACCGCGGTTAAGTGATAGCCAGACAAGCGATAAAAATACATTTAATGAGAGAAAATTTTAGAGCCGTGTTTTACTATATGACATTACAAGTTATTTAACTCCAAAACAAAGTGCTTCAAGAATTCATGCTGTATTTGGTGCTCAAGTTCCTTCTCATAGAAGTGTCTATAACTGATATAACGAATTTAAATTTGAAAAGTTTCGCTTAGTGATGATTTTCGCGAAGGAAGGCCAATCTCAGCTGTTACTGAAACAAATGTAGACGCCGTACAAAGAATGATTCAAGACGACAATCGAGTCTTAGGATCACATTGAGTATTGACAAGACTGCAATAAACAAGATTTTTCCTAATAATTTGGGCGTGAGGAAAGTCTGTTGTCATATCGGATACTTCATAGTTTAATAAAGGAACAAAAACAATACCGCGTTGAATGGTGTAAAAAAACGCTTAAGAAATATGATGGAGGTAGGCCTAAATCAGTTTACAACATAATTACTGGTGAGGAAAGCTAGATATGTATACGCATTTTCATTGGACTCAAAACGGCAGTCGGCTCAATGAGTATTTCCAACAGAATCTAATCCAGTAAAAGTGAAAAAATCTCAAAGTTTTGGCAACAAAATGGTAGCCAGTTTCTAGAAATCAGAACCTATCAAAACCAACAATCGTGCTTGAAAATAAATGCACGGTTACCGCTAAATGTTACACAACAGTATATCTGCCAGATATTGTCCTACATCACGACAATGCTTCAAGTCGCATTGTGCATCAAGCAAATGAATATTTGAAAGCATCCGGATTAAAATTACTAGATTATCTTCGCGTATCACCTTGAGATTTCTTCTTATTTCCAAGAAAGAATAAGGATAAAATGCGCGGTATAGGATTTTGCAAATATAAAAGATGCAGTAGAGAGCTTCAAACACTTTATATCTAAAATGACCCAAGAAGAATGGAACTTATGCTACGGTAACTGGTTTTATCGAATGTCTAAATGCATTGAGTTTAAGAGGGTCGTCTACCAGCTGATTATTTTATAGCGGTGCCATATCTACCTAATTCTATAAATCGTTTGCTTGACTTTATTTTAATATAATTTGAAAATTGAATTTTATACACATATTTCGACAAATGTTTTATATCTACATACAATTATATACAGATCGTTGCATCGCAAGTGCCGTCAAAATATTATATCGATGAACGGTATGTCTTAGTTAAGTCCATATGCCGCGCCGGCGCCGATACATGTTGCAGAGAATACGTATGAATATTTGGATATTTGCAGTCTCCAGTTAGGCATTGTAGAAGGTAGTTGTCTCATATGTTCTAGCGCTTTGCGATATTTTATTACATTTTCATTTTTTATTATTCTTGTTGAAACAATATTCTTTTCATTTGCATTTTCTGATTATATCCTAATCTGTTAATTGTCTCATTCTTCAAGCATTTTTGCTAAACATATTCGTTTAGTTAGTGTTTTGTCGTCGTTTCTATTAGGTTTTCTGCAGAGTTTTGTGTAAGATACATACATAAGTATTTATTTAGTTTGTTAGTTTGGTATTTATATGTTATAAAAATAATGGATGTTTATAATTTAGTTCAAAGAAAACAAATTATTAAGTGGTATCATCAGGAAATACCCTTAAGGCAAATAATAGAGCGCTTTTATGAGAATTATCAATCACGACCCGCTCTAAAAACAATTCAGCGAATAATAAATAATTTTGAAAAATTGGGCTGTATTATGCCGAACAAGCACAAACGTAATAGACAGCCATTTGTTCGCCAAGACGAAAGAAATCTTTTAATTTGTGCCAGTGTCGAACAGAACCCGAAAATATCTTCATTGGGTATTAGTGAGCAGCTGGATATTTCTAAAAGCACAGTATGCCGTGTTTTAAAGAAAAATAAATACCATGCCTACAGATTACAGAAAACAAATGAAATATTTCCCGAAGATGAAGAACAGAGAATGGAATTTTGCGAAAATATGATGCATATTTGCAATCAAAACGCAAATTTTATTGCAAATATATTATTTACGGATGAAAGTACTTTCCCGTTGTACAGAAGATATAATCCCGCTGTACCTCGACCATTTTTTATAGATGGCAATTTAACAGGCGAGAGGTATCTTAACTTGCTCCAGAATCGAATTATCCCACGCCTCCACGAATTGGCGCTCAACTTGGATAACATATGGTTTCAACAGGATGGGTGTCCCGCTCATAATAGTAGAGTTGTACGGGAATATCTTCATAATGTATTTCCAAACCGTGTTCTAAGTACCTGGGGAACTATTCGCTTGCCACCTAGATCACCAGATCTCTCCCTAATGACTTTTTCTTATGGGGATACATGAAAACTAAGATCTATACATTTGAAAACGATAGACCAAACAATTTGGCAGAATTGCAACAAAAAATTATTAACACTTTTGATGACATTCCTCCAGCAATTTTACAGAATGCGCAACGAGGCTTCTACGATCGTTTAGCATATTGCTTTGAGGCGACCGGAAGACGTTTCGAGCATTTAATGCATTAGAAAAGTGGTCGCTTTTATGTTAACTTATAAAATAATAATTTATAACTAATAATAGATTCCTTCTGTTGTAACATATGCATATTTTTTTAACGTTTATTCCTGCAAATATGAGAATATTCATTTTTTATTTAGCTACTAATTACAGAATTTAAATTTCATTATTTTACTGTGAATTGTTGTGATAATACATAGTATTACTATTCTCCACATTGCTTTAATATTTTACATTTTTCATTCGTCATAAACATCTTCTTACAATACATATTCTGTGCACAAGTTTGCTATTCTTGTTATAACTACATATTTAGTTTTTATGAGGATAAAAACAGCGGGCACATTGTGCACATTAAAGAAAATTTTATCATATGAGTCTACCTACATTACGTATAATTCATACCACCGGCGCAGCTATGCACGTACATACATACTACAACGCTAAGACCTGCTCAACGAAGTAACACGTCAATCGGAGCGAGCGTTTGAGGGCACTTGCGATGCAACGATCTGTATACAATTTTCTCTGTTAATATTCGATATTAACTTCAAAATCTCTATTCCCGTTTACCCTGGTATGAGAATAGAGATTACTCGATTAATTTTTAGATTTAATTACTGAAATTTAATATGAGCATTCAAAATACGTCTACACATGTGTGTTTGAAGCTCAGTTTTATAATACGTTTTAAATAAATTATAAAAACATTATATTATGAAACAAGTTAAGTGTGGCAACATCGCCAGCTATCAAACGGCAGTCGACCCTCTTTAGGGCGAATATTTTGAAAAACAATAATAGAAACAATTTTTGACTACAAAATTTTGATTTATTAGTTTGCAGAAATAAATACTACCCTCGTAAAGCACATAAAAACAAAATAAGTTTGACATGTATTCACAAGAATCCACAACCGAACATCAATACAACAATCAATACAACATCAATACAACATCAAACAATACAAATGAGAGAAAGGTCATGAAGCTCCTAAACCTAAGATTTAGAATATATACAGTGACAGCAGTTTGAAAGTTAACGATTTTTCACAGATTTGTTGTCAATTTCCTAGTGTAAAATAGCGTTCCGACGAAGTTTAATACTGTGTATTTTAAAATTTCAAATTTTGGTAGTAAAAAGATAGTGCGCATAGTTCTTCAAGTGCTGAATATTGAATTTTAATGGAACTAATGCATACTAGTAAGAATAATTTCCACATACATATCTTTATAGAATAAATTTGTTTTTAAATTACGACATGATTTGGATAACTGAAATATAATACAACTCAATGAGAATTTAGAATAAAAGAAGATGTCAACTATTTTAATATTTTGTCCATACTCTATTGGTAGCGATGACTGGCTGTAAACGACTTTACATATACATACATAATAAGTGTTCTTGCATCTATAATCTGAAATTAGTTTTTCTCATACTGCCTCAATACTTTTCCATGTTTGCTAACTTTTTGCAAGCAAAATAATTTTTCAGTCAAAAATCTCGAATACATAGTTTTGCTGTTGAAATGGAACTTGGAAAAGTGTTTGATATGCGACTTCTATCGCCATTCAAAAGGAGTTTCTTCAATCCAATTTACTAACGAAGCATCATCCTCTAATGTTGAAACTTTTCTTGTTCCATCGTCAAGTTTCAAATATTGTAATAGCTAAAGTCTGGTTCGTCTGATATTACTGTTCTATATATTATTTTGTAATACAACGTAACACATTGTGATAACCTTCTACCTGTGTCTGTAATCGAATCAGGAAATTTTGTTTGCCGGATGAAACGACGAATACACCGTGCTATAATTTACCTGTGTAATATGACATTTTGGAACAGAAATATTATTGTAGGAAATAGTTTAATCAGTGGGAACATAGATATGTATCACAGAACAAAATTTTATTATATAAGATATAAGAACCCGAATCATATGTTATACAGCTACAAAAATGTAGCCAAAAAGTTTCCATGCAAAAGATTTATAGCAAAATATATCACAAATGCTGGGCTATTTATTTCGTGTACCAATTTTTGGTCATTTCCTCATCAATTACATTCTATTCTTGCAATATTGCCGTCTAAAGCTGTTCTTAGTTTTTTATATTGTGTTTGTGAACCGTTATTCCAATTTCATCCCACAAATGCTCAATAGGATTCATATCAGGCAATCGTGGAGGTGTACAAAGCTGCCTTTGTTCTTGAAATATGAACCATTCTTGTATCCGTTTTGCAGCATGAGTCGGGTCATTACCCTGTTGAAAGATAAATGACTGACTAGTTTAAGCTTTTAGGAACTTGCTTCTAAGTTCTTCTGCATCATTTTTAAACACATATTTCGATTTCTTAATTTCATGTACAACTACTCTATAAGTTTTCAACCCCTACAGAAAACAGAAAACGCTTCTTTGTCGCTACATTAACTGATAGGTACTAACTGTGCAAGTAAACTACAGTTACGTAAACGGTTGTTTCTAACCGAAATAGGTAATTTTCCGGTCTCTGACTGTTTTGTATGAAAACTTATTTTGCCTATATTTATGTGACGGTTTTAAATTTATTCCCATAAAATAAATAAAATATCGTGTTTGTGATGTCAGTCTGTCTATTTATATTACAACAATAGAATTAGATATTTGTTAAAAATATGATATTGTGTAGGTAGACTCGTTAATTGAGAATGTTGTGGTCTGTATGAAGACTTTTTGACCTAGTATGTATTGAAAGAATGATGCAGCTTAATAAATTTATGAATATAAGACATAAAAATTAAACAAAAGAGGATATACATTTCTCATAGTGTCCGAAGGTTTAATTTTATCTGTAATTAGACATGGTTTCATTCAATTTCAATCACTAGCAGATGTAGAGAATACAATAAAGATACATATACCCCGTAACAAAGTGTAAAAACAGAAGATAAGCGTTTGTCCAAATTATATGTAAGATATATAGATAGCTTCAATCGTATTCTAATGGTTGTTTGTACAAATTTTAGTCATGAGGATATTCTTCCAAGCATTACAAGTGCACAAGTTTAAAAATAATTCTACATTTGTAACTTTCCAGATGGAAATAACAAGTTCTTTGTATTACGGAATTAACAATTGGTTGGTAAAAGGAAAATGATCCAGCTGCATCTGCTATTTAAACAGAATAATTTGTATTGTCCTAATGTTGATGACTTTCTGTGTAAAAAATGATTTTAATTGATCATTAATGGATCATTTCAGTTTCTATTTATCCCATCTCATCAAAAGATTCCTCCAAAGAAAGGTGATTTCCAACAATATACCATGAGCGCCTATTACAGGCATTCTTCTGTTTTTATTGTATATTACTTAATTCTGGGTGGAAAATAGTTTAATGGCTATTTTCATAATTTACGGTCTTAGCTTTAACTATATATCCTTGTAGGACAGGTTTTTAATATGGAAATTTCTAAGTTCGAGCAATCGCTTGTTAGTGAAATTTCTTAATAATTTATAATATTTTCAATTATTTCTTTTTAAAATGTTGTTCTGTATTTAGAAAGTACTTGCATTTCTAAGTTCCATTGGGAGCTTTTCATCTTGTTGGATATTCACCAATAATCGGTTTTATTTTATAAATGTAATTTCTCAATTTATTATAGCATGTGTTTTCACTCATTCTTTAAAATTAATATCACTGAGAAAGGTCGCAAAATCATGATCCGTTTTAAAAATCTATAACATTCTTCCAAAACATCACGAAAAGTTGTGTAAATTCATAGTAAGAGGTTTATAAATGACACCAATCGCTAATTACAATTTTGTAGCATCAAAGCAAGCTTAATTTGCTGAACGTTTTTATTTGTTGCAATATGTTTACAACTGATATTATTGGATTGGTTTCCAAAATTTCCGAAACGTTAGGATGTATTAATTGAACCTATATAAAAATAAATAGAATTTATAACGAGTAAGAGACATATAAAACAGAAGAGGATACTATCTTATTTATTATTTTCGACTTTGACTAGACAATTTACAGAATTTTGAGCCATTCTTTTATCGACAAATCTCGATGTTGTTATTGTCATTACGCTTTTTTAATTGATGACCAAACTTCCGTAAACAGTAGTGTACATGTTTCAAATCTAATGAAAAGTAATTAATTAGTTATTTAACAATAACAAACGGTCTTCTTCAAACCATTCTCGAACGATCCCTGGAAGAAATTTCTGAAATAATGTTGGTGTGAGGTGTTGTAGTAGTTGCAGTCAAAAGAATAAATATCATATTTACATATGTATGTAGTTTTGAGTCGTTGATATTAAACAATTCTTTTAATAATTGAACAAATATGTATAACACAATTACAGACTTTTTTCTCGGAAAATATTGTAGTTAGAGAACTGAAAATAATTGTTCTGTCAAACAATAGAAATGAAAAATATACAAATGTAATAAATAGTAATTTAAAAAATGTTCTACATGAATCCCAACTCATTTCTTACTCAAAATTAATGGTATTTGAGGGTGTTATAAAATCCAAATTTTGCCCTTCCTCCGCTTGAAAACTGTTTGTCCTCGGTAGGTTTGAAGTGCAAATTAGCTGCTTTTATTCTACCTTTCTATTAATCCAACTCTTCCACCAAATAATTATATTCAATTGTGTTGTTTCAAATCGGTTCTAAATCACTTTTTATGTACTTTTATTTGAATTGAAATTTTTGTTGACTTGTTTCATTCTAAAAATTCAATTCTGTCGATTTTGCCAACCTGTAGCACCCAGCGCTACTGCAAAAACCACCATGACGTCATCTCATACTAAATTTCTAATTTTCTTGAACGATATGTTTGTCATTTTGTAATTGATGCCTAAATCCAGTCATATTGTTATATGTATGTTTAAACGTTTTTTTTTATAAGTAATGCCCTATATTGCCCACTATAACATTATATCCTTTTAAAAAATCCCATAAATTAAAGCGCGTCAATAGAATTTATGTATGGATGTACCATACAAAAAAAATAGTTTGTAATGTCACAGGAATCAGGAAAAAAACACAAAATGTTACAATGGGTACCTACTATTATTACTGTTATATTGTACTTAAATCTAATAAATTTCTGCATATATGTATGTACTGTCTTTGGCGTAATTAAATGGTTTTTCAGTGAGAAATTTCCATTTACTAAATAAAGGCATTCTTCTGTTTTGAAGTAAATTTAATTTCTCTAAAATAGTTTACTGCTTAGATGAACTTCTTTAGAGTAATTAAATTCACTTTAAAGGAAAGCCTTTATTTACAAAATCAACATTCCCCGATAAAAAAATCGCATTTAATTTGCCAGAGATGGTACATACATATATGTAGGTAATTTGAGATACCTAGGGATTACCTCATGTGAGAATTTTTATAATATCATGTAATAAACAATAAAATATAAACTACAGTTTGCATACATATTTTGACTTTATTTCAGCGATAACATTCACAATGGTTACGTCATGAGATGACATTATGATTAACAGAAAATTTAATATTTCATTTACTTGAAATATGTATGTACCTACACTACAGTTCAAAATGTTATACAATATGTATCGGAAAGATTAGACTAAAAGGTATCACTTTCCCCTACTACCGGCTTGTTCCATCACTTTTTTATCACAGCTATTTTCAAAGTCAGTGTTTCTACATTTATACTGGGTGAGTTATTTATCTTGAGACAACGGAATATCTCTAAAACACTGCATCAAATAATGTAGGGGGCTCAGTGAATGGTGTCAACCTCGATCCCCCACCCTCTGTTTGTCGTACGTCCAAGGGAAGGTCTTCAAGTAACACTGGAAGTTCGTTCTGCAAGATGTTTCGATATTTTTCACCATTTAGGTTTTCATCGATAAAATATGGACCAATAAGCTTATTGCCAATTATTCCACACCAAACATTTACGTTCCAAGGATGTTGATGTTCAACTTGGCGCAACCAATGGGGATTTTCGATTAGATTAGATTTAGATACAAGGGTGATATTGCACCGCGACCGTCGGTCTATTGTGCCTCCTTACATGAGGTGTAAGCTGCTGGGTTTTGCCGGCAATCGCAGCTCCCCATCCAGCCTGAGAGTGTTAATAAACTGTAGCAGATGTGATGGTTTCAGAGACGGTATTTCTTCCTCGCTTATAACGCCTTTGCCAAAATGGTTGGCGCGAATTTCTTCAATTACTGTGCAGTTGAGTGTCAAGTGTTCCGGACTTTCATCTTGCACCCCGCAAAACCTACAGACGCTATTCTGTTTCAGACCTATCCTCTTCATGTGTTCACCGAGGTGACCATGCTCCGTACGGAAGCCTGTGAGAATGTGTAGTCTGTTCCTGTTTAGTTCTAGCATAGTTTTTGCTTTCTGCTTGTTGAAATTTCTAAGGAATACCTTGGAATGTCTTAGACCAGGAAGATTGTGCCAGAGGGAAGCTCTGACATCCTCTTCCCTGTCTTTAAGTTTCTTCTTATAGGTGTTCATCCGTATTCCACAGGTTCCGGTCCCACAAATGAAGTTCTGGCGGCCTTCTTTGCTAATTGATTAGCTTTCTCATTGCCACTGATTCCAGTGTGTCCTGGAACCCAGCATAATGCAACTTTGTTTTCTTTACCCAGGTTGTTCAGTTTATCCCGGCATTCCCAAACTAACTTGGAGCTGATGATGTTAGAACTCAGCGCCAGTAAGACTGTCGGAGAAGATTGCAATGCTCTCCTTCCGATTGTTTCTATCAAGATTCACCTGAGCACATCTTCCAATCACATTAATCTCTGCCTGGAAGACACTGAGGTATATTCCCATCAGCTCTGAGTATTTTGTTCCTGGCTCGAATACCTCTGCACCTGTTCCTTTTTGAATTTTGGACCCAACCATATACCATTTGATGGTGTTTGCTTTTAGGGAGTAGGTGGAGGATTCTCCTTCCCATTCTCTTTTGTTACTCAACTTCCTTGAAAAGCTTTTTTCGAAGCTGTATTTCCTAACCATTTAATCGTTTTAGGATTTTTGATACTCCAGTAATGCTTGTTGTGCCGATTTGTCTTACCAAAACAACAAAAACTACATACTTGATGGCGCAGAATCCGAATCTGCAATACAAAATGGGGGTTCCCATTTAAGATTTCAAAGTTATCGTCCCTCCCACTCTGGAGGGAGGGAGGGATGAAGGGGATCGAGTTTGTCACCATTCAGTAAGCCCTCTATGTTATAACAAATCTTATTAACATCTTTTTTAATTGGATCTGTTTGTGCTGTTGATTGGATGTGTTTTAGAGATAGTTTGTCTCAAGATAAAAAAATCATCCTGTATAACGTCGTTTTCGATTGCATTCCTATGTGACGTAATGAAAGATCCTCGAAACTTTATTAAGTTTGGTGTTAAGAATGATTCTTATAACGAAAAAAAAAATGATTTCAACAGCTTTTTGTTGGTAGTTCTACTTGTATTTATTATTTGGTGAAAACCGACAGTTAGATGTTGGAAGAAGAACATCAATACTTAATCTTCATCAAGAACGATATTCTATTGCTGATCTAATTATAATTGAAAAATCTGCGGTGCAATTGACATTACGTCGGTACGACGCGACAAGCAATCTGGAAGATCGCAATCGACCACGACCATCGCGAATGACATTGTAAGCGGATGATCAACGTATGGTTTTAATAAATAAACGTAATAGACGGTTAATAGTTCCGGAAATATCACCTGAATTTAATCGGAGAAAAGAGAAACTGTATAAACTATGCAACGGCGCCCAAAAATCAATCTGCACGGATGAGCAGTAATAAAAAAGCTTCTCGTAAGCTTATCGTAACTGGATACTAGACACAATATTGGAAAAATATACTTTGGAACGGATGAGTTGAAATACGAAATGTTTGGTCAGAAACGGAAAGCGTATGTTAGACGCTCAAGAACTGCAACTGCAACTACTTGCAACGGTTAAATATGGCGGAAGTGAAGTAATTGTCTGGAGTTCTTTCTCGTACAGTGGCATTGGAGTGCAAATCGTTGGAATAATGCGAAAAAAAATTATAGAGATATTGTAGAACGTAATCCCTTTCCGTCTTGTATTAGACTAATAGACAACAAATTCGAGTTCATGCACGATAATGACCCCAAACACACGGTATTGTTGTGCAATATCTATTTAACCAAACTAGTGGCAAACAGCACTAAAAGTTATGACCTGGCCTCCTCAAAGTCCTGATATGAACCCAAAAGAGCAGCTCTGGACAATGTTCGACCGTGAGTGGAATATTATTCCTCAAGAAGTTCTGCAAAAGCTGATAAAACGCTTCACAGAATTGTATAATCAGTAATAACAGTAAAAGGAGATTTCTTTGACGAGAAAAAAATTTAATAATTCATCATATGTTTTATATATGAAAAATTGGCATTTTAAAATTACTGTGTTTTATTTAAATTTCATTAAAATAATCATAATCAAGTGTCCATACTGCCACGACTGGGACGCTCCTGATTCCTTTTCTTCTGTATTCAATAAATATTTCCTAGTGTAGTATTACAAGTGGCACCAGCTGTTACAAATGTGTTACTGCATTGGATTTAGTACATAAACCATACTTATGTTCTAATTTTCAGATTTACAGGCCCTGAACAACTTAGAGATTCATTGAAAGGCTCACAAGTCGTCATAATCCCAGCTGGTCTTCCTAGGAAACCCGGTATGACCAGAGACGATCTATTTTCCGCCAATGCTTCCATTGTGAGAGATGTTGCTGCAGCTGTATCAGATGTCGCACCAAAAGCACTCGTTGGCATCATTACCAACCCAGTCAACTCCTGTGTACCTATCTTTTGCGAAGTTATGAAAAAGGTAATGTAAAAAACAGAATTATTAAAACTTAATTTATTTCAATTCTATTTCAATGTCAGTATAACCAGATATGACATGAACTTTCTTATCTTAAATCTGTATATTTCTGTTTTAATTAAAAAATATAATAACTTTGGGATACCATATTTAACAGCGACTGGTAGCACATTTATTGTAATAAACGCAAAGCTTTATTTCAATAAATATTTGAAATGTTATCCGTGCACTTATTATTTGCTAACAACAGTAAATCAAGTAGTGACAAGCGACAGATATAGAGGCAATATTTATTACAGTAATCATTAATAATGCCGAGGGTGATAGATTAGATATAAAAATATGTTAATTTTCGTAGATTGCATATTAAATTCGAAAACAGATGACCTATCCCGAATAGAATTACCTATTACTTTTAAATGTTTTAGTGCTGCTACTTCTTTTATAAATTGTAAATGATTTGCAAGTACTCTCAAAAGTTTTGCGGCATGATTGTATAGACGTAATTCAATTTACACTAGAGATAACTATTTTTCAATGTTATTTATTTTAGAACAGTTTACATCATCATTCTACGATAACTCTCTAGTATTATTTTGTTTTATCAAGCAAGTATATTATACACTTGTAATAGAATGGTATATATAAATACAGTAAAAGTTTAGTTAAATAAATAGACAAATTTTTAACCATATGTTACGGTTATCTTTATTTTACGGACAACATTTAAAAATAGTAATGTAATTTTGTATGTAGTCCAAAAACTGCTTATTTTTAATGTACTTTCACATTTTATATGCCGCATACATACAGTCTTGGCCAATTGTATTAGACACCCTCATAAAAGCCCAGTATTATAAGTATTATTATATTTTCAAGAAAATGACAACCGAATGTATGCTTAGTTTGCGTATTTAATGGGATATTGATGAGGTACTTTTCTTACTTTGGGACAAAAAATATTGAAGAATGGGAGAAAATATGTGTAGACGAATGTTATCATCTTGTAGCAAGTATGCCAAAGAGAGTCCGTGCTGCTATAAAAAGAGGTGGAAGGAGCACTAAATATTAATAATTCTACTATTTTGTAAATAATTTATCGTTAAATGCATTTTTGTTCTTGTAGTTTTATTCTATTTCTTACTATTTGGTTCGAACTTATGAAAGTGAAGGGTGTCTAATACAATTGACCAAGACTGTATTTTTCAATGTCAACGAGAGTGCTTGGCAGTCTTCTTTCTTCTTAAAAAAATAATACTTTGTTGTGTACGGATACAATAGAGTTTTTTTTTAAGTAGCGATTTAAATTCGTGTGTTTCAACACTTCTCCAGGCTTCTTTCGTAAGAGTCGTTCTGGTAGGAAGCACAGTACAAATATTATTCAATTAAGGTTAAAGATCTGATAAAATTTAATTCATATATTGATTATTTTTCTAAATTTGGGATACGAGTATTGACTTTTTACTAATTTCTCTATAGGTTAATTAATTTTTTTTGATATAGGTACTAGGTTATTTGCGAAAGTGATTCGTTAGAACTTTTCGATGTTCCAGAAATCCTACCATTTTGAAAACTTTTAGTTACGGAAACTGTCATCCGGTCTCATTGGCGGAATTATTTACGCTTTTGTATCACTTCCGGTTTACCCAAAGCGCACCTCAACTTTCTTAATTTAAATAGCATGGTATATTCTTTATGAATTTTTTAGATTCCGCATGCAATTCTGCATCAAAACTTATTAAGGTAGCTTATACCCAAAATCAGCTGTTTTTGAGTTATTCAATTTTTGTGAAATATACGGCCAACTGCAACGTTAAGTTAAACATTCTGTGTTTCGGAAACCATTGCAGGTGAATACTTCATATTTGACATGTTACTAGCTAAAATACAACAAAATCTACGCTTTCAAAATTATGTCTATATATACAGGGCCGTCCAAAATTAACGTTTATTTCAACTAAGTTCCAAAAGCGTAAATAATTTCGTCAATGAGACCAGATGACATTATCCGAAACTACAAGAATTGTAGAATTTCAGGCACATCGAAAAGTTCTAACGAACCAGTTCCGTGAATAACCCTGTATACACAATCTTTTAACCTATTACATCTTTTTAAATACATATGCATGTCAGTCAAATATTGTTTACTTCTAGGCGGGCAAACTTGACCCTAACAGGATTTTCGGCGTTTCTACATTGGATTTAGTCAGAGCTAGTGCTTTCATCGGCGAAGCCAAAGGACTTAACCCGAAAGATGTGTATTGTCCAGTAATCGGTGGTCACTCCGGTGTTAGCATAGTACCTCTAATTTCCCAGTGCAAACCCGCTGTCCAATTCTCAAAAGATGAACTGGCTAAAATGACTGTTCGTATTCAAGATGCTGGAACTGAGGTATGTATAACATTTATTTGTCAATATTAGTATTACAGATGTCATTTTTATAAATTCATTCATTGGTTTATGTATCCAGTTTAGTATTAAAATTGTTAAAACATCGTTTTTAATTTGCACAAAGTATATTGCTAGTTTTGTGTACCATATTTTTAAAAGTCTTGCTTTAGTATCAAGTCAAAAATCACATTTTATACGTCTACGCCAATATAAGACAGGAACTTGCAATTGCAGTTTTTTGGAAATCTGTATTTTAATAATTGTTGACAATTTCTACGAAAAAACAAAAAAAAACTTGGTGCTCGATAGGTACATTATTTCGGTGAAAACTACGCAAACAATTTTTATTTCATTTTATATCATAGGAGTATCTAAAAATGTCGATCATTAATAACATTACAGTTCAAGGTCTCTTCATTATCCCACGATCCTGAATGCGCTTAGGCTTTTGTCAGTTGATTAATAAGCTAAACGAAAGCTGTGAAAGTGACGACGAAGGAAAAGTAATTTTCACAAAAAAAAACATATTTATTCGGATGAAAATTCACGTGCAATTAAGGTTAAAAATTCTGAACAGAAATTTAAAATTCTTATACTACAGACTATACCAAGAGCATCGAAATATAAAAAAAAATAATAAATGAGAAACTATCGTCTTCTCAGATAAATTAGGTACATTCCAACCTAAAGTTTTAATCAATTTAAAAAGTCAAACTGATCCAAACCATCATTTAAAATAAAAGATTCAAAATATGAAAATAATTTAAGCTTTTAAGGAATTAGTAACGAATTAAAAGTATATATTCGATAGTATTTTTTGCAATAAACGCAAGATTGCTTTGCCAAAATTTAATTCAAGTGCTTGATTCTAAGATCGACTATTTACAATATTAAATACACCTTTCGTAAGGTGTGTTGTTCGTAATTTTCTGACTAAACAATTCGGAAATTAGTTAAACGCAAATATATTAATGCCAAGCGCCGGCGCCGGATAGCGATCTTGCGAAAATTGAAAATAAAATCACGAACTTTTAAAAACCGTGACGCCACCTTTCAAAGTCCACGAAAAATGTGACGAACTCTATTATACGTAACTCTATTATATGTAACTTCAAGGTCGAACAAAAATTAACCGACTAGTAAAATCATGGCTTTTCGATTTTTTATAGTTTAGAGACATGAAACAACAGGTTGTAATACTTTCCGCATTTGACTAGCTTTCAAAATTTGTGAAATTAGTTGTTATATTAACTGTTAAGTAACATAGATGTTAAATGGTTTTTTAATTTCTTGTGACAGTTTTCGAGTTTTCAGAAACATTTGGTGACCAAAAATGATCAAAGGATGGTCAATCCTTTCAATCAAACCTTCAAATCCAATCGATCAAAAATTTTGTTCTCGATGAAAAAAAAATTCTAGTAATTTTTATCGAGATTTTGGAAATGATGATGTACTTAAACCATGTTTAATCGTGTGCAAGGAACAACATTTCTGTATTTCAATGTTTGGAATTTTTGTGGAAAGAGTTTTTAGTTTGAGTCCTCAAAAAACATTTTTTTATACTCTTTGATAGTAAATAAGATATTTAATCTAAATTTTATACTTACGAGTATAACCCTTTATCTGTGGTTCCATCCCCTAAGAAAGATGTTTGTACAGATAATGCGATCTAGTACTAACAATAAGTCGAATTACATGCTGTTGTTATTTGGTTGCATTATTCGCTTGCCAAGTATTAAACAAATGCATCCTTTTAAATACATATTTGTAAGATAAACCTGTAATAAAAAAAATCAAAATATAACAAAACTAAACGTATAAATTTCTTATAGCTTACCGACGGACATGCTTTGATAATGTAGAATGCGTGTATGAGATACTTATGCAAATTTGTGCAGATAATCTTTATTACCTTCTAAAAGTCGCGTTCAAAGTTTATACAAACGTTAATAAAAGTATTAAATCAAAAATATGAAGTGGTTTCAGAAATGTGTTTAAAATATAGTATACGTCTTCATTTTGGAACTCCATTGCAACAACACTTGCACAACTAAACTAATCTTGAACATTTACCTTTGACAGCAAAGCGACCAGTTAGCACATTGATAACACTACACAGGATGAACGAGATACATTCATTTTGGTCGTGACCAAGTAACTGAATTTATGTACTCGTAAAGATCCCGATTTCTATTGCCTCTTCATTTAATTTCTTTATTAGTGACTTAATATACGAAATATTAAGTCTTAAATATGAACATATTAGGACTGTAACCTACGGCGACACCACTGCGCCTTGGCGTAGAGTTTTAAAATATGTTTTGATGCGTTTTTTGGTCCATAAAACTATAATCATTCATCATACAATTTTGAAACCCGTGTAGCGCCCAAACTTATTTACCTATTTAATTACATACTTATAATTAGTAATTTAACATGAAAAATCGTAGAGGTGAACCAAATTGTGGGTTAGGATTTAAAGCGTAATAATATTGTTTTTCTGATGAAAATCTATGTTCTACTTCATAAAAATCACTGCATCAAAAAAGGTTCTTAGAAAATTTTCCCACAGTCTGAAAACTAAACACATTTATGCATTGTATCATTATTGTCATATTTTTTTGTTTTAAAATGTTTAAAGTTTGGCCATGAATATCATTTGTAGGATTTCCATTTTAAGCAATATTTTTACCAAATCTTAGCAACAATGACGAATATGTAATCACCTTGATTCTGACACGTTTTGACACAAAGCTTGCATATTGTATATTCGTTATAATTGACCATATTGGCTTAGTAATTAGTAAAAGAAACAATTACAACAGTATTTTCTTTCTTTTAGGTCGTCAAAGCGAAGGCTGGTGCAGGTTCTGCAACTCTTTCCATGGGTTTTGCCGGCGCCAGATTCGCCCTCAGTCTGGTAAGAGCTCTTAATGGCGAATCCAACGTCATCGAGTGCGCTTATGTTGTGAGCGACATCGCCGGCACAAAATACTTCGCTACTCCATTGGTTTTGGGCAAGAATGGTATTGAAAAGAACTTAGGCATTGGTAAATTATCCGATTTCGAACAAGAATTGGTTAACAAGGCTATTCCTGAAATCAAGGATAACGTCGCCAAAGGTGAACAGTTCGTTAAGTGAAGAAGTTACCGTTAAGAGCATTTAAAAGAATTTATCAACTGTTATTATTTATTTTACTTCTTTTCTTAAATATAGAATGAAATACTATATTGTAAAAAAAAAAAAACTGTTGTCTTTTGTATGAACATCTATCATATTTTTGATTTGTTTTATTATTCGCCCTTTTTGTACATGCATATCCAGTATTAATGTAAAAAAATTAAGCCCCAAAAATGTAAAATAAACCAGTTTTTTTTTGAATTTGACATTTTATTTATAAAGCATATACCTAATATAAGAAAATATACCTACGTAGTAGCATAAGATTTTAAGCTAAGAAAATAGAAGTTACAGGCTTTAAGATCAATCTACAGATAGATAGTCCGCTTCTACTTCTATTTCTTTTCATTCCAGTTGTTCTGAGTTAAGGCTTCTGGTCTCAGATTAAATCTAATCGCTTGCGCCTTCCTCGTACTAATCGAGGAATAGGACATTGTTCCAAGGTAGGCGTTAGATAAACACTTGGTTATCGGTCAGTTTGGGTATATTTGCCACGTAGATACTGAACTTGTAGAACGTTGTAGATAGAAAGCGCTTTTCTAACTATTGTCCTTGATATATGAGCTGATGGGATTTGAGGTTTAAAACCATCTACATGTAGCAACATGTATTTCCGGAATTAAGGTTTAAATTGTGAACATGGCATATTCGATACACATGCCAGCAACGTATGCATGCAATTTTGCATTTAATTTAAATTATAAGAAAAAATCCACATGGGAGTGTTAAGCGAGCTCATCGACCGTGGAATATACATATATGTACAATTCAAGGTTGTATATAGTTATAATTATAATATCTCCCGCTATGTATGTGGTACAAATATGCCATATTCAGTTATTATTCATGTTCATTATCATCAAGCTTACTCATTCTTGTCATTACTCACACGAAGACTGAGAAAAGCTTGCTGATATTTTGCGATACCAAACGCACTATCGCGTTATTGTTTCTCATATTTGGTTTTGTAATAAGTTTATTTTGCTAACCTACCTGTCTATAGATGTCTTTTGTGGCTTTTTACATGTAAATTTTATCTTATCGAAGACTTAATACGAATATTGTCGAAGTTGCTTATTTTTGTATTTCAGCAAATACCTCAATATATAATCTTAAGTTAATTTACGTTGTTGTATTTTCTGTGACAGTAATGTAAAATGAAATCCGCACATTACATGTTTAGTAAATGTTTGTACAAGTATTATTGATTACGTTATAGAACTTGATTTGTAGTCTTAGAGTAGAGTTACACATATTAAGTATACATGGATATATTAAATAATCCGTAAATTTATTGATACATTTGTAGATATTTATATCTGCAATAAGTTAACAAAAATAACAAAACAACTATTCTGCGCAAAACTATCGTAGTGTATCAAAGTCTCTATATATAAATTCAATTATCCGAATATATCGATTAGGAAAATGATAAAAAATTTCGATAAAAAAATAAATCGTAGAATTAAATGTTTCGTACTTGGTTGACCCACCGCGCGCCTTTATTGCTGCTCGAATTATTCGAAATTAAGTAAAAACTCTATGCTCAGGTTCTTCAAGTAGAAAATTAATTGTTCCCTATTTTTCGGGTTGTACTTTGCAACCTTCTTCCCAACAATGTATCAACAGTTTTCTATGGGGGGTTCATGTTGGGGCTATTTCCTGGCCAAGTGAGTTTTGGTATTTGTTTCTTTACAATAAATTCATTTACCTGAAATGTGCAGAAACAATTAGGTGCTGTATACATACTGCAAAAGACTTAACTCATATAATTGAAAATAACAGAACAACATCAGTATCTTTTCTGCTTAAATTGTTTTCTGATGTAAGAGAATAATTCTATCTTTAGGATGTTTATGTAGAACACTAACTGTTTATGTAATTGGACATATCCAAACCATTACACTTGTTGGAAATTTTATGGCTTTCTTTGTACATTTTTCTTCTAAATCTTCACCACGATTTCGACGTACATATTGGATATCATCAGTGCCACGCAAATTAAATTTTGATTCATCTGAGAATATTACTTGTTGCCATTGTTTTTCACTCCAAGACGAATGTGCTCGAGCCCATTTCAAGCGAGCAGCTTTCATTTTCTTAGTTAACATAGGCGTTTTTCGAGAACATCGCGCATTTAAGCCGGCATATATCAGCCGCCTACGCACCGTAGATGTACTAACCTATACTCCTGTCGCTTGTGACCACTCGGTATATCGAGGTATATCGATAAGGTAGCTTGTCTATTCCTTAAGCACATTCGTTCTAAGAGACGGTCATCTCTTGTGGGGTTAAACGCTCCTTCCCTAATAGTTTGAGCTTATATGACCCTGTCTCCCTGTATTTTTTAATAAGGTCGCTCACAGTGGATATGCTACATTTTACGCTTTCCGCTATAGCACGCATTGTCGTATTTTCTTTTCTTGAAGCAATAATAACAGCTCTCTGTTCATTTGATAATTTAGCAAACGACGGCATGGCTTTTTCAGATTTATAGACTTTGCAGTACGAAAGCATACTAAATACAAAACCAACATAATTTACCACTCGAACAGTTATTTTTGGCGTATATTACCAAGAAAAGCCTATAACGATTACGCAGTAATTGTTTACGGAAAACAATTCTAAGTAATGTTCGAATTTCATTTCACATTACTGTACACTAATTATTAAAATAACATTACAATAAGATTTAGCGAAATTAGTATGTCTACTAAAAAATACAGTTAGTCCTCATATTGCTCTAAAAATAAGACAAGATATATAGCCCATCATACTTGGCAATATATCTTCAAGGATACATAATATTAGCATCCCGTTTATGGATGTTTTATCAATTGATTTATATACTACAAAGAATCTAACGTGTCACAGAACAAATTACCATCTAATTTATTTAAAATAATTAAAAATTGTGAAGTAAAACAACTGACTTACCATCTGACATGTTCGGTAAAACCAATCGGCTGCGACATTATTTGACAGACAACTGAACACAGTGGTTGAATCACGGCGCGTAATTTAAAATAATATCGGCAAGTATAGGTGCATATGTGTTATAAAATGTATCCGATCGGACACATGATCAAGATACCGATCATTTAGAGTTAGAGGGACTAAGTCGAGCTAATAGAAAAGAGATAGATCTAGAGTGGGCGGTTGTAAAACATATAGTTCGCTTGCCAACGCATTAATTCCATACAGATGAAACAGCCGTCCTATAGTCGGGGCATCGTATATCGGAACTATTCGGGAATAGAGAAGTAGGGATGTATTAGTAGATAGTTAGATGTACGCTTCACTCGAGACCGCACGGTTGTATTCTGTTCAATACATATGCACAATACAATAATTGTTTGCTTATTCTCAAAATTTCTATAAACTTTCTAAACTAAACAGAAGTTTGTGGTAAAAATATAGATGATGAACTCGTCACAAATAGGAGAAGCAATTACACACGTAACGAAGACAATAATTTCTGTTCATAAGTAAATAAATTAAATGGCCCAATTATGTTGCTATGTAATAGGCCGGCCCAAACATTTAATTTTGCAGAGTACCTATTGTGTTAGAGCGTCATAAGTACAAGGTCTGTTTTCTTGTGACCAATACATTGCAACACTTGGGTTGTGTCGACCATGTAAAGCGAACGAAGATTTGTCTGTAAATACAAGTTTTACACGGATTTAAACAGCCACACATTTCAAAGTTATTGATTATCTGACGAACTGTTTTAAAACAAATAGTTTGTTGGAACTCATCGTTAAATAGGCGTACAATATCTCTTATTGAGTAACCATGATGATGTTGTTTTGTAACATATTTCTTTTGTTCAAGGGTAAAAATGTCCATAATGAATTACAAAACAATCAGCATCAGTAATACTAACAATAATAATCGTATATTTACGATAGCATGAATTACTCTATCTCGCTAACGGACTACAACTGTGCGCTGTCAAGTTAAGCCTACTAATGCATCCCTACTTCTCTACTCCCGAATGCTTCCGACATACGATGCCCCGACTATAGGGCGGCTGTTTGATCTGTATATGTTTTATAACCGCCTCATTCTAGATCTATTTCTTTTCTAGCTCGACTTACGTCCTTATTCTGTAAACTTCGATAAATACCGAACGTTATTCAACGAATTTCGTTAAGGTATAGATTTTCTAACGAAGTTCGTTATTTTCCAATTCTATAACTCTTTCGTTACGATCTGCATAAACGTAACGAAAGACTGAAAGTGCGACAGTCATATATGTAATACTTCTATATTGCGGGTAGTCTTGGAGAAATTCAGACATCCAAGCGAGATAACTACATCGGTCCTCTCAAACTAACGTTCTAGCGTCTATTTACGCATGCCCGTCATGTCCAATGAAATCGCGTGAATCGTTGGTGAGAACAAAAATGAAAGCGCGTGATCAATCATATGTTTATGTTGTAGGTTAGTCGTCCCACGAAGCTCGTTTAATTTCTTCAAAAGATGTAAATATTCGACAAAAATATAATCGCCTAATTTTATTTAAACGCCAATAAAATGTGATACGGGATAAAAATACATATTTTATTTTACCCAGTCCGATAGTTATAATTTTATCACATTTATATATTTCACCAACAATTTGTCGTTCAATTTTTATTGCTAGAACTATTTGTAAAATCAAAACATTCAAACATTTGCTATAGTAAAAGAAAATGTTTAAATCTATTTAGTAGGTCAATAGAAGATAGTGCAATAAAATAAGTTCGTGTTTTTTTTTCACTGTCATGAGCTGCAAAACAATTATTTAAATACATTAAGTTAAATAAAGGTTGCAAAATAATACAGATTCAAGAAAGCTTTTTTTGTCATGAAGTTACTTTTGTTAAAATCTTGAAATACACAACTTGGGCACAGTTGTGTACTTTTAGTAGAGCAAACAAATACGATAGTTTAGTCTAGACACAAATTTTGTATATTTTTGTTAAAATTTTTAAGAGAATTGTAGTTTTATTATCACATGTAGATAATTCGTAAAATATACCTATTACAATAATGATAATGAACAATCTTATTCCAATTAAATTTGCCTCCAAACAAGCGCATCACGTCTGCGTATAAAGACCTCAGAACGTTGTAAGACAAGGAACCCCTCTTCCATCACTCTCTGTAGATTGTAGTTTCCACGGACAAATCAATGGGTCGATAAAATATTCGCCATTTTTACGCTAAAATTCCAAAGGGGTTTTCAACAACCCTTCGTGCTTTGCATAGCCTTTTATTATAATTTTCTTTCCGATTATCTTCACGTGATTGTCGATAGGAGTAAGGCCTCATCAAATATGGTTTTAAAGCAAATCCCTCGTCTCCAATTAGTACAAAGGGGCAGGAAAGATTCTGTCCAGGAAGTGGCTTTGCGTTTGGAATATTCATATGTCCCTGTTCAAATCTTCTACCCATATTAGAAATTTCAAAAATTCCTCCATCACTATTTTTTCCATATCCACCTATATCTACACAAATAAATTTATAGTCTGCATCTACAATAGCCATAAGGACAATGGAAAATTTATGAAGGTAGCAGAAATAAGTTGAACCGCTTTTTTTTGGACATTTAATGGTGACGTGTTTTCCGTCCAAACTCCCGACGCAATTTGGAAAGTGCCACGATTTTTCAAAATTTTCTTCAGATTTTTTCCATATTTCAGCAGATGGTTTCCGTAAATATACTTCCTCCATCCTTTTACAAATTGACTAGCACACTTCCCGTACAATTTCACCTACAGTTGAAAATCCAACCCTGTAACTATGGCCAATAGTATTATAAGTGTCACCAGTTGCCAGGAACCTGAAAAGAAGGGTTGAATCATTTAACTTGAATAGCTCCAAAAGTGGATTTTATTTGAAAAAATAGTGTAGGATTAAAATTTGATTATTTCGTTATTTGTGTTCCAACATTGTTTATGGGTTTTTAAGGATTTTCATTGATAGCTACCTATTCCTATTGCTTGGAAATTGAATATAGGTTTGTGAAAATTATTATTGGCTATCTCGTGGAACAGTGGTAGTCTTTGCTTACAGATTTTTGATAACTTTCACTCATGAAAGTTATCAAAAAGAAGAAATGCAAGGCACTTGAAAATTGATACAGCTTTGAAATTTTTTTGTCCTAAATGGTGAAAACTCCAAGAAAAGTTCTCTGGCAGTTTCAGGCGGAAATCTATATAATGCCCTAAAGTTTTCACCGGGCATATTGGAAGGATCGCTGTGATCTCTCAACTGCTTGTGATATAGGTTATCCTCCAACCTCATAAATAAATTCATATAAAAATTGTTCATAACATAAATATTGACTTCATATCTTCTTTCATGTTCCTCAACAGCTAACACTAGTAACAGACCATTATCTTGTGCCATTATTATTTTCTAATATGCTGAGACACGAATAATAATAATATATTTTTGTTAATTTGACAAATACAAATGTGTATTTAACAAGTCAAAATACACTACAGTAATGTAACCTTCTTTATAACAATCAGTAATAATAATAAATCTGAACATGATATTAAGGAAATAAATAATAAACTAAAATTAGAATTCATGTATAAATTAATTTAACATTACTATACTCCACAAAAAATTACAAAATAATTATAACGATAACCCGGCAGCTTTCGTTCAGTAACGAACGGATAATTACGACTTTCGTTACAAATTTATCTTATGGATTACAAAAATATATGCTATAACGAAGTCTTACAGAATAAGGCCGTTAGTCCCTCTAAATGATCTGTATACTTGTAGTAGGCAAATAAAGCGCAAAACGACTGGGAATTTTTGAAATATATGTATCTGAGGAGATACATTGTCAAGTTAAACGTTAACAATCCAAAAATACAAAAATCTAACGGTGTAAAATCTGGTGATTGCGCTGGTCAAACACCTTTGCTTATAACATAACTCGATTAGGGAAATACTGTATTACAAGCGCTGAATTTTCCCGATTTGTATGTGCAGTAGCCCCATTTTGCTGGAAGTATAACCTCCATTGAATTCGTTCTGTTTCACTTAAGTTAAAACTTGTATTAATAACTGTTCTCTGTATCGTTGGCTATTAATATTATTATGAGAAAACATTGGTCCTACTATTCTACAACGAGATACAACTAACCATTTTCCTACTGTAACAGGATGCAAAGGAACTTCAATGTGGTTGTTTGGATTATTTATAGACCATGCTCTATAATTTTTTTATTTACAACACCATTTAAATAAAACCATGCTTCATCAGTAAAAAACTTAGATCAAGAATTTCGTTATTATTTGAATTTTCTTGAAAGAAATTGCAATAATTAAGCCTACTACCCTGATCTCTACGTAAGATCTGACGAATAACTGATACTTTGATGTATGCATACATATATGCAAACGACGCGACGCCGACGCTTCAAAATTCTATAAACGCTACTGGAAGATACAATGCGAGCCTGCGAGCATTCTCAAGTAAAGTGTAGTGATAGCATAAAAATTTCTGATTCGTTCGATTTTTACATTCTACAGTTAGCTACATTGAATAAATATGTACTTTCATACTGTCATTTGGTTGTTTTGGTTTGCTGTCATTTTGTTGTTTGCATTTGCTGTCATTTTGTCGTTTCTGGTTGCTTATTTGTAGATTACCAAAGCAGTATACCTAACCTTTATAGAATCTGTAAAAACAATTTCTGTGCAAGTTAGTTCGCGCTATCATTGCTGCCAATTACTCACTGCTCCCAATTGAAAATTTTAGATGACTCACTCTTCACTTGACTTCCCACATAGCACAAGTACATCCATCGTACATACATAGCACCTCCTCAAAAAAAATGCATATATCCAATGAATGTCCACCAACGTCTAGTGCATATCGTATGGACGTTAAGCGGATATACAAAGTATTCTAGATTCGGACATAAGTCGTATATCCGACAGAGTACATCAAATGAAGCTCACCGACTTTAGATGTTTGGACTGTATATAAATATGTAGATTAAAAATAGATGCATGTTATTAATACAAGGGATATCCAAAACTAGTCCAATAAGTACCATTATCCTTGAGTTTCCTTTAATTTAATAATTTAAGTCTACTTAAAAAGTACATATTTACAGTGTATGTAAGAGGCAACCAAAATGTGTTATTAACGAAATAATTAAAAATAATGGTACCTACACAATCAAAGTAACATTAACATTAAATTAGATCAAGGTAATGATATTACGAAAATGTTTATTAGGTAACAATAAAACAGATATAATACGTATGCGTAGTTCTATTAAAGTTACACATTTATTGATTTAGCTTAATTTTTTCTTTTTTATGCGGACTCCTTCCTTTCCTTCGCCCGTCGAAACCATTTCATGATGGCATCTTCTGCTGTCTTGTTATTAGCGCTATTGTTAACAAAATCAGCACCTGTAATGAAGGGAAAAATTACGTTATACACCAAAAATGAATGTACTTCTAAGTTTTTATATTTTGTCTTATCGTAGATAATTAATGTACTTACTTAGTAGTAATTCAGAGAATTTAAGCCTTTTCAACTATGTAACTGTAATTCTCCAACGCAGAAAAATTTGCACCAACTTACACGAATACAGAAAATAGTTTAAGGAAACAGCTAAACTCGCAGAGGCATAACGTACATTGGCGTCTGGGACAAACCGGTACACCGTATGCGTATAACTACAACGGCTACCCTGACAATGGCCGCAATTCGTTGGTTGTTCCGTTCCTCTCTTCGGATGGGCTTATCTTCTTCCAGCTTCACTTCCTGTCCGGATGTCCTTCCGGTGGTCTTCGGGTGTTGTCGGATTGGGTTCTTGGAGTCTTCTGGTGGATCTCCCTCGCTGTTGGATATCTGAAATCATAAAACATAATTAGGTATTAGTGGTGTGTATTACCGTATCACATTCGCCGGAGTGCTTTCGTAGTGGTACGGTGTTTGGTGGGCCCCGTTGATTTTTGCGCGAGAGAGCCTTCCCGAAAAAGCCTCTGTTGAGCTTCCTCAGGAACTCGTTCGAGTCCTGGGCGTCTGCTGCTGCTAGGAGGACCAGCGAGGTGCGCCTAGGAAGGCGAAATACGAGTCGCAGGACGCAATTTTGTACCCGCTCCAGTGGTGCGATGTGTGATGGAGTCGCCGTGGCCCAGGCTGGGCCGGCGTAGGTTAGGATCGGGCGGATGTGCGTTTTATACCGATGGCCCTGTTCGTAGCTCTACCTAGATGCTCGGCGAAAGTTAGCTTCCTGTCGAGGATCATTCTCAGGTATTCGATCTTCTCGCTCCAGTCGATTTCCGTCCGTAGAACGGTTACCTTTTGAGGCGATCTTTTGGTGTCTCCGGCTGAACGCAATAGCTTGCGTTTTCCTCGGATTGATTCGATGCAACTGTGCCTGAGCAAGTTGAGCTGCGATCTTGGGACTCTTCGAGATGGCCACTATTGCGGTATCATCCGCGTAGATGGCGTTGAACACTCGACAGTCTGTCGGCTTGGGAATGTCTGCGACGTAAATGCTGAACAGCGCCGGGCCTAGGGCCGAGCCTTGTGGAACTCCAGACAGCATTTGCCTCTTTGAGGATTCTGCACCGTTCACGACGGTGTGGAATTTCCGGTCCTTGAGGTAAGATCTGCTGATCTTCAGGATTCGCGACTGGAAGCCGGCTACCTTCATCTTCACCAGCAAGCCTTCATCGCGGATCTTGTCGAATGCCTTTTCTAGGTCCAGGGAAACCATTGCGGTCGTCTGTTTCCTATTAAAGGCAGTAGTGACATGATCCGTGATCCTGAAAAGTTGTAGCGTGGTCGAATGTCCGGACCTGAATCAGAACTGATCGTTATCCATTAGTTGTCTATCTTCCAGATGATCGATGATACGGCGCAATAGCAGAGTCTCAAGTACTTTGCTCATGGTGCCGAGCAGCGATATCGGTCGGTAGCTCTCAGGAGAGTGTGGTTCCTTTTTCGGTTTCAATGCGGGAATGATCCTCGCGGATTTCCACCTAGTAGGATAGCATGTCAGCCGGAGTGTCGCATTAAAAGTTGCCGTCAGCTTGACTAGCAACTTGAGAGGCAAATTTTTTAGCGTTCCATTCGGAATGCCGTCCTTGCCCAGAAATTTTCCGTTCGGGATGCCTTCGATGACCTGCAGGACCTCCTTAGGAGTCACAACGATAGGTGGACCTGGGTCCATCTCGTCGATCTCTTGCAAGGTGGCCACGGAATCTCCTGCCTCTTGTATTACCCGAATCTTGTCGATTCTTTCCGACCGAATGTTTCGGGCGGTTATATTGAATTTATGTGTTATACTTATGAATTATAAATATCAGTAATATTATTTTTGAGTAAAAGCCAAAAATATGCAATCTTACCATAAACTGATTTTCAGAAAAGGGTAATATTTATTTACATCAATTATTCAATTTATTTATTCTAAAATACTTTACTTATTTAAGTTACCTATTGTTATTTTAATGTTGAAAGAAACGTTTTTATTATAAATACAGTTGAATATTTTTCTCTGTGCTATCTGGGTTTGTTCATCCTGTACATTCATTTGAAGTGATAAACGACGAACTGATAAATGTGGGTCTTCGTCAACAAAGTTTTGTACGTGGTCAACAGTATTTTGCTGTGTACGTGGTCTACCAGAACTTTTACCTTTTAAAACAGATCCGGTAGTCCAAAACTTCTCCACTACTAGGCGAATATGATATTATTCACAACTTTATTAGGAAACTACAAGCGGCACTGTCGCGTACATTCCGTCTAGGGATATTGTTATTCTCCATTGTGCAATACGAAAATATGCTTTAACAATAAAAATATTTTCCTGCAATGTGTACATTATTTAGTAGTATTAAGAAAAAAAAAACTGTCAGGAAAAATTATATTGCTAGTCACAAAATGACATTAGATAAATAATTAATCAATAAAAGTTACCTAAGCGGTTTATTATAATTTGCACGCAATACTAGTTACTTGCATACTTACTACTGAAAAGTAGTTTATTTTGAAACATTCAATCTGAACGAGTCATTCTAACGCAATGAAATTTGTTATGGTAGTAGTACTAAAGTAGCATCAATAGCGGGAGTATCCTACGCGAGTCACTCACTCTTTTGTAGTTTTATTTTAAAACAGCAAATACGAAATAGACACACTCTCTTATAAATATTCCTCGAACTGGACACCATTTTGGCCAATGCGTATGCACTCTTTTGGTACAGAATCTGCATTTAATATATTACTGGGTGGTATTTATTGTAGCAAATAATTGAGGTGTGTACGGTCTTAATTTCCGTTTTGGCAGAATAAAATGTATGGCTGTTTTGTTAAAAAGTAAAATATGTTATAAGATTCAATTGTGATGAGTCGGCGTTCTAATATAAATATAAATTATATGTGGTAGTATAATGGAGCCAAACACCATTGCAAAACTTCTTTTAGTTACCGAGATCTTGTTTTAGGGCCGCATGTGGGCGTATTTAGTTTGACTCAAAAGAAATACGTGGTTCCGATTTATCTTCGATCATCGAGGGTAGAGAAATTGTTTGCTACCGAAGCTGTCTTACCCGTGCTCTGTCCGTATTCCCTTTGTTAATTTGGTTTATTTTTTACTTGCACTACACGCCTATTTATATAAAGTAAATTCAAACACTGCTATGTTGAATACATTTAAGAACTGGCAAAACAACCTCTAAATTCAATTAAAACTTTTGGCTTTCCCCCAAAGTTTTGTGGACCGCGACTCTCTGGTTACATCTATCATGTAACAACTAACAAACGTGTACGTTAAACTCGAACTACAAATTCGGATATAATCAAAAATGAAAACCTAGCATAAATGTTTATAGAAATGTACGTGCCTGTAACACTTTCTTAAGACACTATCGCGATTTGCATCGTTATATCTTTTTAAATCACAATTTTAGCTTAATATTAGCTTTCCCCTATTCACCAAGATCATTTGTGCACATCTGTGCCATATGTTTTGGATTATTGCTCTCTATCAAACTAAAACTGGTCAATTAGTTGTAAACCAGACGGCACAACAAGGTTTTTCAATATCTCAAAATCATCTTTCCGTTGTATATCTGAAATTCTATGCAACGCGCCTGTTCCTGAGTAGCAAAAATAGTTCCAAACACGAACTGAAGCGTTACAATGTTTGATTGTTGGTAGGTAGAGCAGGAGAAAAAAGTATCCGGACAGTGCGCGAAAGAAGGAGGCTTCTTACTCAAACCCTACGGGAACTTTATTGTCCTAGAGTGTATACAAATAATGTCTGTGCCACAGACAGTCCATGTAGGTATATAAGTCAATAAAGTACCCGTGCATTTTGAGTGAAGGGCGTCTTTCTTACATGCACTGGCAGGATACTTTTTTTCTCCTGCTGTACACCTTTCATGAAGCAATGATTCTTCTTGCGAATAGCAGGCTTGAGCATGTACGATCCTCTATTTGGTTTTTTTCTTGAAAGTTTGTAATTCTGTACTTTACTAGCCACTTTGATGCAGCGTAATTGGGGCGGTATACATTGCAATCGACTATCAACTTACTATGGGACATTTTGTCTAGTATTACTAAGTTTCTGGAGCACTTTTAATAATGATTCAGACGCAAACTTTTCTATTGATATTAACCCATAGCGTAGCATGTAAAATGTTTTGGTGTAACGAGGATGTGCTATGGGATTTTAAACACAAATTTGGGTACGAACTTTACCTGCTCTAATGCTGAAGGAGGCTGTACTGAAAATGTCTTATACAAAAGTCAATAGTTTACGAGGTATGGATTTTTTGTTTTCTTAGTCATACTTAAAATGATTTTTATATTAAGTATATTAGATATACAGATTCTGAAGATATATTGATAGTCTCTTGTTGAAACTAACAGTTTATTACAATTTTCTTAACCTCAGAGTCCTTTCTTTTCGTTTGGAGTTCGCATTCTATCCAATTCACACTATTCAATTCAGTAACATCCCTACCTCGGTTGTATTATATTTCATTCTGCTAATCCTCTTCTACCTTTATTGACAGTTAAAATGACAATCCCAAAGATTTTATATTCCGGCAATTGAATCTAATCTCCTTCTATCGTTTTTTTCTTTCCTTTTGTGTTGTTTCTTCCTGGGTTAAATTCATTTCTACGGCATCCCCTGCATTTCTTATCATCTCTTGAGTATCATCTTGTTCTTATGGTTCTTGACAGTCTGATGTACTTGCTGTCTGTCCACGTCTTCCTTTCATTTTATTGTTATTCAGTTTTATTAATCCTTTGTTATTTTATAAAATTCGAAGGATTAACAACAAATGAATGGCGCGTCGTTTCAAGCAAGGAAGAACCCAAGGGAACAACCTACGTCTTGAATATCGACGAACAATCTTTAAAGGTTTTAAGCAGCATGGGCCTCAAACCTTACCTAGGGACTAACCCAGCTGACCTTTAAAGTAGTAGTGAGGAAGGAGGATACCAAAAATGCTGAGGGTAATCCAGATAAACCTTCAGCATAGTAAGGCAGCCTCCGCCTCTCTATGTAAGCTGCTAGCATCGGGCAGCATTGACATAGCCCTAATACAGGAGCCCTGGCTTGTCATGGGACGAGTGGCAGGACTTAACGAAGCCAAAGGTAATCTAATCTATGACGTACACTCTGGCAAAGTATGATCCTGTATATTTATCAGGAAGAGTTTACAGTCACTAACGCTGCTGAATTTCTGTTCTAGAGACCTGGCAGCCATAAGACTGGACGACGGCAATGGAAATGGTAAAAAGCTAATAATCGCTTCTGCCTATCTTCCATACGACGAACCAAGCCCCCTCTCCCTCCCCCCAACAGAGGAAGTGGTGAAGTTGGTAGAACACTGCGAGGATCAAAACCTCCAGATAATTATCGGGGCGGATGCTAACGCGCACAATACGGCATGGGGAAGCACCGATACGAATAACAGAGGTGACTCACTTTTAGAATTTATAATCTCAAAAACCTGGTAGTTCTAAACAGGGGAAATGAGCCCACCTTTGTAACACAGAGAAGGAAATAGGTAATTGATATAATCCTAAGCTCCCTGTATGCGAGTACGCAGGTTACTAAGTGGTATGTGTCTGAGGAACCCTCTCACTCAGATCACCGGTATATCTCCCTGGAAATCAGAACTACTGATAAAACAGTGGAAATGTACAGAAATCCACGAAGAACCTGTTGGCAGAAGTACAGTCAGGAGCTGGAACGCAACATCAAACAAGTTAAACCAGAAATTAGAAATCCATATGATATTGAGCTAGCTTCAGAACAGCTTCGAGAAGCTATAATAAACTCATATCATGCCAGCTGTCCTCAACTAAAAAGAGACAATTCCAGAGCCATAAGCTGGTGGAATGAGAAACTCTCACAGTTAAGGCAGGAAACTCACAAACTTTTTAATAAAGCGAAAAAGACAGATGAGTGGGAGAAGTCCAGGAAAACACTCACTGAATATAATCAAGCTTTAAAAGCAGCTAACCGCAAATCATGGAGGAAGTTCTGTGAAGATGTAGAAACTACATCGGAAGGAGCAAGGCTCCATAAACTTTCTGGCGAAAGATCCGATCACCCCTCTAGGGACCATAAAGAAACCTGAGGGAGATTTTACAAACACCGGAAAAGAAACTCTTGAGGTACTACTTCGGAAACACTTCCCAGACTCGGAAGAAGTCAACCCTGGCAACATACACGAACAGCAAAGTCCTGAAAATCACCCTCAGAGGGCTGAGAGGAGCTGCTGGACGTTGGCCAAAAGGGTAATAACATACGACAGGGTAGTATGGGCTATTAACTCTTTTAAACCATACAAATCGCCTGGACCAGATGATATACTCCCAGTACTTTTACAGCGGGGAGAAAGATATATAGCACCGCTGTTATGTAAGCTGTATAGAGCCAGCTTAGCTCTAGGATATATACCGAAAGTATGGAATAGGGCAAGGGTAGCTTTTATACCCAAACCTGGGCGACTCTCGCATTCGGAGGCTAAAGCTTACAGACCCATAACCCTATCATCATTCTTATTGAAAACAATGGAAGAACTGCTGGAAAAATACATTAGGGAAACCTCTCTAGAACAGAGGCCATTACACCCTAATCAACATGCATACCAGTCAGAAAAATCATGTGATACTGCCTTACACCAACTCGTATCAAGAGTAGAGGCAGCTATCAACAATCAGGAGATTGCACTAGTGGCATTCCTGGACATAGAAGGAGCATTTGACAACACCTCCTTTAACTCAATGATAAGAGCTGCCAGCAACCGTGGCGTGGAAACCACTATTTGTAAGTGGATCAGGGCCATGCTGGAAGGAAGACTTATTGAAACATCACTAGCGGGTGATACGATGCAGGTGTTGGTGCGCAGGGGATGCCCACAGGGGAGTGGGGGGAGGAGGGTTCTGTCGCCCCTACTGTGGGATCTCGTCATCAACAAACTGCTTGTAACCTTAAACAATGCAGGCCACTATACCCAGGGGTATGCAGATGATATAGCAATACTCATTAGGGGAAAAAGTGCAAGCACTATTTCAGAACTTATGCAAAATGCTCTGAAAACAACGGAAGGATGGTGCATGCAGGAAAACCTAAGAGTTAATCCTGCGAAAGCAACAATAGTTCCATTTACGAAAAAAGAAAGCTGGAACCACCAATGCTTGACAATGAAACTGTATATTTCAGTCAAGAGGCAAAATTCTTAGGATTAACTCTTGACTCGAAGTTAACATGGAACAAACATCTCGAACAGATGACAGAAAAATGCAAACGAGCACTAATGACCACCCGCAGAACCATTGGGAAAACATGGGGATTAAAGCCACGTATGATGTACTGGCTATACACTGCAGTGGTAAGACCTATGCTAACCTATTGTTGTCTGATATGGTGGACCAAAACTACACAGAAGCAGGCAAGTGTAAAACTCACAAAGATACAGAGGCTGGCCTGCCTGTGTATCACTGGGGCGACAAAAAGCACGCCAACAGCTGCTATGGAAACCATGCTAAACCTGCCCCCTTGGACATTTACATAAGAGGGAGGCAAGAATGGGGGCATATAGACTGAAATGTGGTGGAAACTGGAGAGACCAGAACACTTCAGGACACACCAGCATAACGACTGAAATCACAAACCCAATCTTTGAGATGGGAAGTGATACAATGATTTCCAAACTCTCCTTCGATAAACCCTTCAAAGTCGTCCTAGACTGGGATAAGTGGAGAGGAAAACAGAAACCAGAGGGCCAAACCCAAATCTGGTATGCAGATGGGTCAAGAAGGACCACAGGTTCTGGAGCAGGTGTATATAGTGAATCCCTAAATCATAAAGAATATATGACACTAGGGCAATATACCACCGTATACCAAACGGAAATACTAGCAATAGACACATGTGCTCTAAGGGCATCAGAGACACAACCTAGGGGTCAGCTGATTCATATCCTGTCGGATAGCCAAGCGGCCCTAAAGACACTACCAGCTTATCAGATAACCTCGAGGCTGGCTTGGGAGTACCTGGAAAACCTAAGAACCCTGGCCAAACACAACAAGGTAACTTTGGTGTGGGTGCTGGGACACAAGGGTGTACCAGGTAACGAAATAGCAAACAAGCTAGCAAGAAAAGGTTCTACAACAAAATTCACCGGACCTGAACCGGGTCTGGCGATAACCAGAACTGCGATACGCGGTGCAGTGGCTGAGTGGATTGTAAAAACACACCAGGCACACTGGAGGAGCGTTGAAGGGCAGGTTCATAGCAAACGAATGATGAGGCAGCCATCATGGCAGTTGACGGCTGATGTGCTGGCTCTCAGCCGGTTACAGCTTAGAACAGTCACGAGCCTGTTAACGGGGCATGGCTATCTAAGGAAATATCTACATAAGGTTGGCATCCTTAAGGACGAACCTATATGTAGACTATGCAATGAGGAGGAGGAGACAGCCTACCATGTCATATTCGAGTGCGTTGCGCTGGAACGACGGAGACTGCCACTGCTGGGGCCAATTAACCAACTGACAGATCTACCGGAGAAAGACCTACCACACAGGCTACTAAACCTAGTAAAAGGGACTAACCTGTTTACATAAGGAAATTCACTTGGTACCGAATAATACAATAGGCCATAGGCCGCGGTGTTATAAGGGCACGCTACTAAACAAAACCCAGCCGGTAACCAGTGACCAAATCAATCACTCAATCAATCAATCATCTTGTTCTTGTGGTTCTTGACAGTCTGATGTACGTGGAAGACGTGGACAGACAGCAGTCCACGTCTTCCTTTCATTTTATTGTTATTCAATTTTATTAATCCTTTAATTCAAATAAATAAGAATAGTACAATTAATTTAAAAAAAAATGGAATTCAATGATAATTATACTAATAACTGTATCAGAAACAAATAAAATACTGCATCATGATGCTTAAAATTATTAAATTAATTAAGAAAAACAAATACTATAAACTTTTACGAAGCCCCACGTTGGGCGCCAATAAATATTGCTATAGATTCTGAACAGTTGAGAGTCTTGATGGAACTAACAATTTATTACAATTTTTTTAACTTCAGGGTCCTTTCTTTTCGTTTGGAGTTCGCATTCTATCCAATTCACACTATTCAATCCAGTAACATCCCTACCTCGGTTGTACTATATCTCATTCTGCTAATCCTCTTCTACCTTCATTGACAGTCAAAAATGACAATCTAAATATTTTATATTCCGGCAATTCAATCTAATCTCCTTCTATCGTTTTTTTTTCTTTCCATCTTCAAGTTCTCTTTCTTTTATAACCACTTCTATGTATTGTAGCGTTCAGTAATATTTATTGTATATATAATAATATAATAATAACAGGTGAGAATATAAACATGTAAACCACTCGTCAGCGAACAGGTACTGATCCATTCTCTCGATCGATCCCGTCGATATCCTCACGGTACCAATCGGGTCACATCGGCACCCTCGACAGTATATACGAAATTTTCAATACTTTATATTTTCTTAAATGACTTTATTTTTTATTTAAACACAAAAACCTTCTTTTCAAAAATTAACAACCTTTTCCTTGACAACCTCGCGTTACCTTTTTCTTATCACCATTTAAAATTACAAATTGACATGACACATTTGACATTAAAAAAAAACATTAATATTAAAGCCCTAAACCATTACAATATGTCGCTATATCTATCGGAAATGGGTTCTATTACCACGTGTTCCAATATGTAGGTTTACATACCAGTCACTCTGTATACACACGTAGATATTTATCGTGTCAGTGGTTTCGAGTACTATTAAATCTCTTACAGCTGTCCCATATTGAACTGGTGCAGATAAATGTTTCATAAACTTTTTCTACACGCGACATTTTGTGCGTGTCTTCTAGCGATAAATGTTGGGCGACTGGCTAAGTTTATAGTTCGTTTACATAATGAAGTACGGTGACCCTACATTTAATACTAATTTCGTTCAGCTGATAGGAATTCGACCATGCATTTAAATGATAGTCTATCAGACTACGGCAAACATTATTATGTATTGTGGAACAAGCATGGAAACAAGTGTCACAGAAAGTAAAAGATTTTGGTACTCTCCTATCCTCCAAAGTAATGTTATTGATATGTAACAGCAAAAAAATGTTTAAATTGATTTATAAAATTGGAAACAAAACACCACTTTTATGACATGTGTCAAATTTCTCTGCGATTTTCTAGTTTGTAGGAGCCATAATGAAATAAGGATTGTATGTTATGAAATATAACGGATTCTTCTACTTTAAAACCTCTTTCAATTGCAGTATTGCTCTAATGTACGGTTATGTATAAGATAAATTACCTATCGGCTATTATTTTATTAATTATAATTAAAGTCAAAAATTGTTTAGAGATTTAATACCTATAAGAGAATAAAAGGGTGCTGTTCAAGAGGCGGTAGTTATATTAAGTTAGGAAGGAAATATTGTTCGCCGAAACAGCAACTTACGAATCGATCTAGGTGTACAGATATAAAATGAGAAAGTATCACGAAAGTGTAGATAAAAATATTATACAATAAAACCGAAATTTATCACACTGCTGTCGCAATATTTCGACAAAATAATTCCAGGTAACAACACAGGTAACGGTATGAAAATAAAAATTCATAAATACGAAAAAAAATGGAAAAAAATCAATGGTAAAATAAATGTCAATCTAGAATGACATCATCTGGATATGGTAAATGAGAGAAACAAAACAGTAGCGTTGGATACCATAAATCCTCAATGTTTGAGGAGACCCAGTAAAGTATACTGTAATGCAGGAAAGATACAACTTTCGATTTTTGAATGTCTGTTTGAGCCTCTTAATACCCTTATTATAGCCAACCATGATTGTTACGGCCCAGTTGTTTTATTGGACCCAGCTGCTGGAAAAATACTACTAGTGTAAGGATTTTTGACAATAAACGAGTGAGTTTATTTTAATACATATATTGTAATAAAGAAACTAAAATAAAACATAAATTCCAGTTCTTTGTACATGAAAGACACAAAATAATAATTCTTAGCTAATGTATAAGCATATAAAATAATATTTACAATTAATGTTTCTCTTCCAAGCGTATTAAACGCTATTTGAAATGTGTACTTTGTGTACTTCTTATATTTAAAGAGCCAAAAGGATGTATTTAGTGCTTTAAGCACATTATATTTATATTTGGTAGAATTAACGAGAGCCAAACGGATGTCGTATCTGAGCGATTACTGAACTAGGGAGACAATGAATAATCAGTTCAATAGTTTATCACTACCGCGTAAAACACGATACAACTCAAAACTACGTCCAGGCATATCTATTTTCTCGTAAATATTTCATATGCGTCTATCTGCGCTTCTTACTTATGCTCAATCCACTGGCCCCTTATAATAGTGACGAATCCACGAACCACAGTTCGTGTGCTGAACGCAAAGAATCCAACGAGTACACACTCGTATGCGCATCGCAATCCGCGCAGGCATGTCTATATTACGAGCAGCTCTATATTACGAGTGTAAAGTACGGCGGCTGGCACTTCTTTTCGTCGCTTCGATGCAGTTTCGAGGATAGGTCTGACGTAGTTGTATTTACGAGGATAGGTCCGACGTAGTTGTATTTACAAGGATAGGTCCGACGTAGTTGCATTTACGAGGATAGGTTCGACGTAGCTGCATTTACAATTATGTGCTATCGGTGGCTCTTGTTACTATTAATTCGTTGTCATGATTTTACTTATGTATTTATATTATAATTATATTACATTAAGAATGAGGTTTATACATATTAATTTGACAAAATGCTGAATATATAGAAAATACATGTAAAATAAAAATAATGCTTGTTTTAAATGTCTTTGAGTCCTTAACAATGATGATGAAAACAGTGAACACCCACAGAGATCGTTTCAGCACACCAGTCACAAATAAGCTGACTTTGGTGATGGTTGAACAGTAATTTAAGGCTTTGTTCACAACGGATATAAGACATAAGATATACATAAACATACGATAGACAGAAGATGTAAAGATTACGCTGCTGTTCACAATGGCCATTTAACGTAATATGTAAATTTTAAACCGTACGCAAGGCAACGAGAGATTTAGATCGTGTTTGGATTTGACAACTGACAATTTTTTGGTAATATAATGCAGGTTAAATGGGCAGAAGCACTTTAACATTACTTCACAACATACTTAGACGTGTCAGCGAAATACATCGATCATATGATATATATGTAATATCCAGTTAGATTTTGCCGCAGTGAAAATGACTATTCTTTTGACATACCACCACGCGATCTACATACTAAATTGCCCCTAAATATAGCAGCATCAGTAGCAAGTCGGTAGGCCTATCGCATCATGATTAGGCTTAGAGGATTGATCACTTTTTACAATATCCCTCTGAATTAAATCAATATTTAGTTAGCATGTGTGGCAAAATAGAAACAAACCGAGTGAACTAAAAAAGCAAATAATAAAGCCAAGCTAACAACAGAAAATTCTGTAGATTTACGGTATGCTGTAATTAGAAGAAATGCTGACCCATCTTCACTAAGTCGATTGATAGTACTAGCGTCAACTTTGGTCCTAACGACCAAATCCAAGACGTAATACAGCATTCCAAATCTGTCCATCATCTTCATTTGCAATCCCAACTGGAAAAATGACGGGCGTGTTATTGCCATGCAAAACATTATCACAACAGAACCATTTCATCACAAGGTAACCAATATAATAGCTAAGTTCTTCATTGGATCCCTTGGTGCAGAAGTAGAACACTAAACACTTCAACCCATTGAACCGCACATAATAGCAAAAAGTATTAAAACGCGATGATAATAACAAGAAACTACGAGAAAAGACTTAATGTGGGCATTTTTAACAGAAATTTGATGTTTGTTTTTTGATGATTGTTTTTGTTTCAAAATCATGGTTATCTAGCGAGTGTTGCGTGTATTGAATAATATTAAAGATATTTCATATAAAAGTGTAAAATCTTCGAAAATACGGTAAATAAGTATTATGATATTGGTACCATTTTGAAGGCAATTTTACAGGGAATTTGGTGACAATATTGAAACATATTGGTTTTATTTTAAAAAGATGAGAAAGAAGCGTTTGAATTTCGCTAATTGTGACAAGACTTATTTAACACCCCACATATAGTGTTTGTCCCCAATTTGATATTAGACATTGCTGCTGCTTGGTCTAGTTCTGCGGTTGTGGCGTGTTTCACTGCTGCGTTCACTTGCTTGTTTATCTATGTGTGTCATTCTTTTGTCTGACAAACAATTTCTCCACGATGAACAGTTTAATTTCCGAAGGAATATTATATGCAGCATAGATTTTTAGTTCAAAAAGAACTAAACTGTTTTGAGTAGGACTTCGCTTGCGCTTTAATAATAACCGCTCCAACGTAATTCACTTATTTTTTCCTTACGTTAAGATTGAGTGGTACATAGGTTTCACTCTTACCAGACTTCGTGATTATTATGACTATGTTCATTTCCGCGAAATGTATCTTCTATCTAATAATCTTAGTAAAATCGTTTTAGGTAAAAATTTTCTTCTTTTGAATAGAACACACTATATATTGTTACATTTTCAGATTTCTCGGTATAAATTAAGATAGTTTTAAAAAAATCAGTTTCATAGTTGTCTTTGAAATATAATTCCGTCTGCACCAATATTTATTTTGCAACAATTCTTCGGCATAATTATAATATTACCTTATGTTAAACAATGCACGAAAATTTCGTTCAGCAAAGCTCGGGTTCTCCAAGAAGATAAGAACATGATTAGTTACGCTAGTGTGTCTTCTGTTACTCGTCCAGTACTTCATTCAGAAGCCTTGCCAGTGCCAAGACGATGTTTCGAGTGAAGAATATCCCATTACAGATACAGAGGAAGAAATTTGCCCAATTATTATCCATCAGCGATGATGAATATTTGCCATTTCTAAAGGACGGACCTTACTTAATAAATCAGTCAGAATTAAATTATCTTATTTGAGATCTGAATTTGTCAACTCAAGCAGAAATACTAGGATCTAGACTTCAAGGATGGAAGCTGTTAGCTCCTGGCACACATATTTCTGTGTATCGTAATCGCCAGAAACAGCTGTCACAATATTTTTCAACCTAAAAAGGTCTTTCACTCTGCAATAATGTCGATGATTTGAGGCTGACATTAGGTCATTAACACAACTCAGAAGAATTGTGTCTTTTTATTGATGCTTCGAAATTGAGCTTAAAAGCTGTCACATGGGAAACGTTTGTCCATCCATCCCTAACAAAATCTGACAATTACATAGCAATTGTAGATGAACTTGTTGGAAGTTACCATGAGAAAATTTTTCATATTTCTGGCAATACGCTTTCTTACATTTCTCTGGGATTAATCGCTGATCGGTGATCCATATACGCTGGTTCATTTTTGGTCGCCAGTTATGACTCACCCTGTAGAATCGAAATAAACCTCATAAATCAACAAATTTACAACAAATATAAATAACAACGAAACAATAACAATTTTTAACCGCTTCTATATCCACCATTAACATGAGATGCATAGATTACATAGAAAAAGAGTTTTCAATGTACTTTTTTGTTATGATGTTCAGATTCAGTACAGATGACAAAAAAATAGCGTATGATACACATGTATGTATGTATGTACATATTTGAAAGAAGTATTCCTTAGCCGCGCGTGCTTAAAAGGTTCTTTTATACACGTGCATCGTAATATACTATTTTACGTCCAATTTCAGACATCTTAATTCTTCCCAAAATCAAAATTGTAAAGTTATTATTCACCTGCAGTTGAAATGACAAGTTTACTCTAGTATATGTGGTTATATTGTTGTGCATTTTTAAATAATACCAGTCTGTTACCATATAATAATACAAAAAGACGTAGTATTCCACACTCACTGGCACAAACTTTCTGGTAAGTACTCATACGACTTAATTTGAATTGCAATTGAAGGAGTCAGTGCAAAAAGTTAGTGCCACTTACTTCTACTTTTGAGTTAATGAGCGTTGAATATTTCTTTAAACTCTCACGTGGCTGTGTGTTGACAAATCCCCCTGTAATTTTTTTTGTGTATGCACGTGCTATTGCTGATATGTGTATAGGTTTGTATTGAAAAAAAATGTGCTGAACTTTTGTCATATTTTTTTGTTTATTTTATGGACTTAACAACTTCTTGTTCTGAAAATAATTTTATTAAATCTAAAGTACAGTTTTGGGTTTTTTAATACCGAAAAAATACGTTTTTATAAAGACAACGTAAATAGTATATTAACAAAGCAGCAACATATAATGTAATACATCGTAAGAACAGGTATCAGAATGAAAGTCAAATCTCTATTCATAAATATTGGTGTCACTTTCTATAGTGTCGTCGTCATGTCCAGTATCTTTACGAGAGGGTGTAGCAATGTTGTTAGCATCAGCTAAGGTTCTTCCTGAGCCCCTGGATCAACAAATTTTAATAGGTAGTTTTGTAATTTTTTGGTTTTGTTTTCAAATAATGTTCACCATAGGCTAACCTCGGGGATTTATTTATTTTTCTATTCATACCAACTTTGTATAATGACATTTCAGAGCACTCCCCTCCATTGTTTCCCTGGCCGCAGGTCGCTTTCCTGTTTCAAAAATTAAGTATCTGATTTTAGATAGTCTTGTTACCGAATTTTTCACATATGGCTCAACCCAAATTTTGAAATTTTGTACTTTAATAACGCGATCTCCAGTCGTTTCCCCACCATTAGATCGAAGACTGTGTTGCACGAACACGACGTCAAAAGGATTTTTCTTCCTAGACGAATTGATAAGTTCGACATAAGTTTCGAGAGTTTGTATTTTTTCAAATTTTAATGTTTTTTTTTTCAATTGCCGCAAAATCTCTGTCAATAGGCATCATAGAATGGCCAGATATAGGGTATAGTATTTCAATATGATTAAAAACATTACGTTTGCATAATTAATCAAAAAATGTAAACAGGAAACGATTTTTATTTTGACTGAAAGCATTATCATAAAATATCTTCATTTTTGTTTGATTTGGTCTTTTGTACTTGTTGATGTAATCGGACAAACAACTCAATAACACATTGGGTCCTTTCAGTGCAAAGTTTTCGGTGTATACGTATAAAGTTGCCTTGTGTGTATTGAAGTTGTGAATTCCAAATACGTGCAGCCATAGTTGGCTATTGTAATATTCATCCTGGATATTTGTGACGGGCAACGGTAAATTTTTTTCATAATAGAAACAAATCGTCATTGCTGATGGAACTTTATTTTTTCCTATTCGGCATCAGATATCGCTTGCTTGAAAACTTCTGCTCTTCTGAGATGGAGTTCCTTTTCTGTTTTCAACTTCTCAACTGCATCTTTTTTGGACTCCATTTCAGCCTGTTGTATGTCTACAAGAAATTTACTACAAACGTTGCAAATATCTTTTCTTAGATAGGTACCCATAGGAAATATTAAATTCCTCATTGAATACTTTACTAAAAATTCCATATGAAACATGCACTTTATCATGTTTTTCTAAAAATTTATCATGAATCTTTGTGACAGACAGATTTGGGTATAAGTATTTTCTATATCTACTGTCGGATCAAGCGTCATGGGATTCGCATACAGGCAAATCCGCAATAAATTTTCGTATCAAATTCAGAACTTCCATTTGTGTTCTGTTAGGTCTATTGGAGTGTGCACCTCTGTTACCTTTTGGAATCGATCCGGTTTTTACTTTCCTTTCAATTCGTGATCGAAATATGCCATGAATAGTTAAAGAAGCTTTTTGACACAAAATTACGGTTTTTTGATTTTCCAGTTATTTTATAAGAGAATACTGGCCGTTTCGTAGGATTCTCTTTGTTACAAGGACGAGATCGATTTACTGATTTCTTTGTAGTACAACCTTGTAGGTAAAGTGTTTGTTCTGCATGAATTGACAGACGCGAAAACTGTTGAGAAGCCGTCTGCTGTTCCTAAAGGCTGAGTTTATCTTTGCATTTACATCTACATTTAGGTATCTCGCTTATATTTTGAGATAACCAGTTTCGCCTTTATGTTTCTTTTCCATTTGTGGGATTTTCGGGTCCTCTTTTCTTTCTTCCTTTTTTTTTCTTTCTGTACCAAAAATATTGGACCCGGTGGCGGTTGAAATATGATGTGTATCAGAGCCTTTCTCAACTGAAACGCTATCAATAGAGGTTTGGGTATCATCATCCGGATTGTATTCGCTGCCAGAAGTTTTATCTACACTTGCTAGAGTACAACAGAGAGTTTTACTACATAACCTCAACAATTTTTTGCAGATTTATGTAAAATCACTATTAGGTATCGTAAGGTTATAACTACAGCATTTTTTTGCAAATTATTCTTACCACTGTCAGCCATTTTTCAAAAAATGCACAGGTAAACAGCTAAAAATGCACCACTATTTCTTTACTCGTATAACCAGGTGTTCGGTTACTATAAATACCAAAACTTAACAAGACAATTCAAGACTTAACAACTTCTTGCACTGAAAGCACCACTCGTTGAAATTCACAAGTACGTGCTTTTACGGACTTGGGGCCGTCTTGCACTGAAATTATCTGCGCCTACCCATAGTACATGAAAAATAGCGTATGTACTGCCATATATCCCCCAAACCGCCCAATTGTGGACTTAGTAACTTTTTGCACTGACCCCTTCAATTATAAAAGAAAACTACTGAAACACGGATTTTTATATTTTTCGTAATAAAATCTACATTTATAGACGTGCAACGTTTTATCATTCTGGTAATGGCAATGTTAACCTACAGATTTTAAAATTGCTGCCCTTTTTAAGTGGGAATCACGTATAATCGTAGATCGTGAGCTCCAGGCAGTCAAGAAATTTTCCAGGAACAGCACTACACGAAAATATTAAGTTATTTACATGCCATGCATAATTAAACTCTGTAAAATTGAGATACCTCTGGAGATTGGTACTGACCCTATACACGGAGATATATTTTCTGAGAAAAGTTATGATTTAATTTTCATAACTTTGACCGTTGTACACAGAATTAGCATTTACGGAGTTTTAATATAGAACATGATCTTAAAGTAATTTGATGTTACTTTGAAGGACATCGAAGCGGGATTAAATTAATTTAATAATGTTTTGGCATACATATTTTTCCAAATTATCTCTTATTGATACAAGTAGTAATAAAAATATTATTTCAGAGAAATTTTGAAATATAACAATATAATGATTACAATTTATACTTCTTAAGTTACCTACGGTAACAATATTCATGCTAAGCTAGAATCATCAAAATTAATGAATCTCAGTAACTAACTATTTTATGTTGAACGTGGATATATCGGTCACGAAGATTTATGGGGAAACTGATTAAATGAAATGTCTTGTAAATTACGGTTTTTATAGTTATGCAGAAGAAAAAATATTGAAATAAAAAACACAGCTTACGATTCAACAAAAGGCGATTACGGCTGCCATAAAAACTGTTAGGGGTAGTTTTAATAGGTAGTTACTGTTAAAACAATAGCTGGTAAAAGATATTAACTCGTAAATTTTTTCGTGCGTCAGAGATCTCTTTCGTTGGGATTGTAAAACGCACATACGCTCCGTAGCAAATTCCATACCTACCGCATTTAATCGTAAAACTAACTACACATATTTAATTCCAGTTTTTTAATACCAACTCAGTAAAAGGCCTTAATGGATATTAGACTAATATAAATATTTTTTAAAAACATACATACGAGGGAGCGTTTTTATATTTGCGGAATGAGCGGGTTGTAGGGGGTGATTAGGCGCATTGGGGGCGTGGCCTGTGCAGCGACTCATAATTAGTAAAAATACGAAGTTTCATTGTTATTAGACAGTTAGTCTTTGGGCTATCGTCAACCAAGTAACATAATCAGGAGTGAAAAGTGAAATATGGAAAAAATCGCGTGTTCGCGTGAATTTTTGGACCTCTGTAATGAAAACAAGGAAGGTGTATTGAGTCGAATTGTTACTGGAGACGAAACTTGGGTTCATCATTATGAACAAGACAAACAAGACTCCATGCAGTGGCATAAAAAGGGCACAGCACCTCCCAAGAAATTTAAAGTGTCACAATCAGATGGGAAACTCATGGCAACGGTATTTTGGGACTCGGAAGGAACATTGTTGATTGATTATAAAGATAAAGGTGATTCTATAACCGGAGAATATTACGCTTCAATATTAGAGCGACTAAAAGAAGCCATTAAAGAGAAAAGACGGGGAAAATTGACGAAAGGTGTGCTGCTTTTGTACGACAACGCGCCCGTCCACAAGAGCCGCGTTGCGTTAGCTGCCCTGCATAAGGTGGGCTTCGAAATTGTGAATCACCCAACCTACAGCCCAGACCTGGCTCCGAGTGATTATTACCTGTTTCCGAAAATGAAAAAAGAGCTGCGGGGTAAAAAATTTACTGCCGATGATGAAGTCAAGGAGGCAGTTTCGGCGTATTTTGCAGATAAAGAGAAATCATTTGTTTATGAGGGTATAAATAAATTAATTGAAAGATGTGAAAAATGTATCCGTCTTGCAGGTGAATATATTGAAAAAAAAATAATTTGGTTTTTTTATTTCCACCCCTTATCCCCCATTCCGCTAATATAAAAACGCGTCCTCGTATATATGACATACAGATATTTCAATGTTGTTTTAACGAGTCTAACGAATAGATTTATAACCATTTTTGAAAAATTTTTATTACACCAGTTGATTGCAAATATAGCAATATTTGCAGCCCCCATTCAGTGGAGAGCAATCAATTCAATTCGAAACTACCTTATTATGTCAATCATACATGTTACATGTCATATACAGATACCTCATTTCAATGTACCGTATATATATATGTATATGTAGGTAAGGTGTTATCACTGGTACAATTTTGTAAATTATCTGCTTACTCCGTTTTGCACAAATGACGATTTCACTAATCAATTTATTTGAAGATTATGTGTCCAATAAATATTTATAGAAGTAATTTTGGATTGATAGTGTGAACATTATTTATTAGATATCAATTAAGTATATAAACATTAATTAAGCTTACATTTATAATTCCTAATTAATATTGGTAATATGATACTTCACCAAAACTAATTGGTAATATCATTTTTATAATCTTTAAAAAAATGTTTATATAAATAACATTACGTTCTTCATTATTTTTCACCATTAAAAATTCCTTATCAGTCTCTGAACAAAAGCAAGGTTCTCTTCTTTTTTTTTAGCCATCTTCTTCATTGTCTTCTTTTTCTTTCCCCTCATCCTCTTTATCTGTTTCTTTGTTGTCCTCTTGCTACCTTCTTGTTTCTGATTTTAAATCCCTCATAATTAAATGAAGAGTTTCTTTATTATACTGAAGGTGATACCCTGATCTTAAGAATTATAGAATCTGACGAAATCAGTATCATATATAACTTTCTGTAGTTTTTGTCACTGGTTTCTTACTCTACTTCTGCGAACATATCTATCACCGAAATTAGTGGTCCAGCTGTATTATTCAGCAACATTTGCAAAGTAACAGATGCAAGAAAATGCATGCGCATAGAATTTAGTTTGATAGTAGTTAACTTATATTGTCAAAAACAAGACTGTACCTAATTGATCTACAATTATTCCAGAAGGATAACATTTTTTTTAATTGGTTGTAGGTGGTGACTTGTTGCTGTCAACTCTATAGTGTTGTAACTACGTTTTGATGAGCGGGAATCCATCATCAGAGCTACATTGAAAAATGTATAACTTTTTTGACTTAGGGACTGTGATTCTTTGTGCACATTCACAATTTTTGTTGGACGTTTTGTAGAAATTTCTGCTGCGTCAGCTAATGAAGTTGCTGCTGACCTTTGTCCTTCATTACTATTCAAAAGAAGTTATTTTACAGGTCGTCCGATTCTAGATGTACTTTCAACGGGAATTTCCTTTCCCAAATGTATTTCAAAAATTGTTCACTTTTCATGGGCTTTGATAAATTTTGTGTATGACCAAGATGTCACTTTCCACTTCTTACTCAAACTGCAGCAGAATTCATGCATTTCTGTTTCGATATATTTTTTAAACAATTCATTCTGAGATGGCCATATACTGTGTTATGTATTCGCAAAGTATTTTTTTTTGTATCAGTAAATGTTGCTCACGAAGATTGTTTTTGTTTCCTCTATATCTTAAATAAAACATCGTTTGTTACATATTCCATGGTCTATAAATTTGAAAAGGAAATACTTAAAATTTGCTCAACGTAACATGGTTCTTATACATTTTTTTCTTTTAATGCGCTGAAACTATCCCCGGTGGCGGTGGGCGTTAATGACCATTTGTGTGGAATTAAAATAATGTTTGGCTTATATATTAATGGTAAATTCATATCTCTATTTCGCAACTTTTTTTTTGCGCGACCGATAAACTTACAAGTTCCAATCAATTTTCACTTAATTTCAAAACCCTTTCTGAACTCCTACTCAGCTACTAAACAAAATTTAATTATTTAAGCTAAAATTAACGCACTTCTGAGTTCTGCATCTTCAACAATCTCCTTCTTTTCGTCATAATATCTTGTAAAATAATAAGAACTACTTATCTAGTATATCAGCCTATCAAATACTTATAGTGAGTATTATTACTTTTGGCCGTCTAACTACGGAATCTGGCCTAGTGTGGGCCGTGAGAATGGAAGCAACCGAATAACAGACTTCACAAAAGATTATTACTTTATAAGATCAATGGGAGACGCTACATGTGGTGCTTTGAACAAGAAGGCATCTTTGAGTCCGTGGGTATACAAGAATTGAAAGAAATTGATTGTTATTTGCACCAATTACAGCACTAAAGGTGAGAAACTCGTTTATTTAGGTTGACATAGCCTAATCAAATTGTTTAATATTTTGTTACATTCTAATTTTTTGGGGTACTTATCTTAGATGTAGTAACTACTTTCACGTCCAGGTTGTGAACATGGTCGTCACCAACCTTCACTTTAATAATTATTGCTGCAACTTATTTAAAAAAAATTGGCATTGTCTGGCTTGCATAATGTCAGCTCAGAGTTGCGATTATTTTTTTTGATGCATATCTCCTTTTAGGGACAACCAGTTTCAGCTGTTTTTTATTTTTATAGCATGGCATTGTATATCACTGTAGGCAAATAAAACAAAAAAATATAATCAAAAATAGATGATCGGAATTAAAAACGGCCAAGAATTTGAGCAAGATTTTTATTGGATAATTACCATGTATGTATTTCGCAACGACGTTTCGACGACATCCGTCGTCTTTTTCAAGTTGTCATACACAATTTGGTAAACCAAGTCAATTTAAAAATTAATAATAACCAAAAGCATGGTGATAATAACATGTGTGATTTCTAAACAACAATTTACAAATTATAGGTTTTTAAAACTCACGTATAGACGGACAGAGCGGGAATCTATACTAAATTTCTATACTAAATTATCGAGCGTTTTTCAACATCGTATAATCAAAAATATTGTGATTTAAACCGTATTTAGGTATAAAAGTTAAAATTGTGCCATTGTGCATCTTATGAGCACCTGAATGAAAATCCAACATAAACATGTATAGGTTATGAAATGTATCGTTATAGGGACTCAGAATTGTGCATAAAATATATTCCAATCTATTAGTGTACTACACTTACCTATCGTCCTTTAGAGCAGACAAACGAACTATTTTTTAAATTGAGCGCAGCTACTACTTTCCACCATCAAAATCGCAAATACAAAGTATTATTAATACCTATCTATTCATTATCAAACACCAACGGTAATATTAGTGTTCCGTCATCAATTACTCTTACAATATTTTATGTGTGATTAGTGCACCGATTTGCTTGCCAAGATTACTTACCGTAGCTGTTGCTGCGTCAATTGTGTGTAAATATGTTTCTATGGCTCTGTTACAACATTATCTCTCCGTAAATAATGTTCAAAGTCCACCAAATTTTCTGAAAATTTTTATTCATATTTGTTGCAATTATGTACTCTTGCAGAATCGGTATTGTCGAATGAGTGTGGGCACTGTGTTATTTTTCCGTAAAATAATCTTAGCTACGTTTGATGTATTTAGTTATTAGTCAGAGCAAATTCAGCCATCACAAACAAAAAGAATGATGGTGCTTGGGATGAAAGTCAGCTTTCTCGTGATTGCTTTCATATACCTACTTATCTGATCTTCGTATTGATAAAATAGATCTATAATTTGGCTTCTGCTCTTTATAGTAATCATGCGTCATTTTGTTGATTTCTACATTAATTGCCTTACACTGCCGCTATAAATAGCCTAATTGATGGTAGGTTACGCGTTTTCGGTCTTGTCTTGTTGTTTGATTGGGCTATCGGTGGAAAGTCGCTTGTGGCTTCTGGATTTTTAGATGTTGTGACGCTGGTATCATTTTCCTTGATCTATGGCAATTTGGTATATTTATCATGTGAAAAGTTGTAACTGTTGCACAGTTACAGAAATTGGATCTGCCCACACAGATCCCTCTGATAGTTTATTAGCATCCGACCTTAACTTTTTTTGTATGGGCACCTTCTACATGTTGTTCAATGTTTGAATTAACTACGGCATTAGCGGTAGCTGCTCATCAGTCGTAGTGGTTACCTTGACTAGTAGACGTAACTATTGTCCACAATAAAGACTGGTCCATGGTTTGGGTCCATAGCGCACTACTTTTGTGCAATGAAATTCTACAACAGGTGACAGTGTCTACAGTATGATTAAATATACGGTACACGCTGGTACCTCTTCTCCTCGTGTAGTCATAACGATTCTCTTCTTCTAGTTATACACCTTTCTGGAAAGTAGTTAGATACATATTTTGTGTTTCAATAGGTACAATAAATAATGAAACAAAGTATTTTAGTTGATTTAACGTTTTACTTATTTTTCAAATATGTATATTTTTTATATCCAGATTACTCATAAACTGCTGCTCCAATCAACTCGTACCAGGATTACTTTTTCTAGGTAAAAGACATTGGAGAATAAGAATTTTTATTTAAAAGTTAAATATAGTGTGTCTCAAAAAAGTTATTACGTTTGAAATGGATACAATATGCCGCAGGTAGTGCCCTCTACATTTTGCAATGAAAATGAGAGCAGATTTAAATTTTTTACCCCACGAACCCTCCCTACCCAAATATTGTGACAATATACCAATTATTACAGAAATTATTTAGAAAAAACTAAAACCAAATTGAACTTTTGACACTCTGTATCTCCGAAAGCATCCACTTTTGAACTGAGGTAAGTTGGGTTAGATCGCCGTATTTTGCCCTCAGAAAGAAGAGTTTTTGCCGCACCTTTTAGAGACACCCCGTATATACATATAGTTAACGTAACTAAGAAAATTGATACTTCAACATAATTTTCTGTAACAAAATAAATTAGGTATCCGCTTAATTTAAATATTACCGATTGTACAGAATAATTTGAATGGAATCAACTAAAGGTTTCAGTTGTTTAAACAGTTTTAATAGTGTTCATGTTAACAAAATCGTTTTCTTTTTATAGGAAGTAAATTACTTTAGTTTTCTCACACTGTTTGAATATTAGAAATGATATAACATAATTTAGGTAGTAGTTGTCTCAACTCAGTTTACTTTAACAAAATACGTATATTTGTGTAATAAATTTGTTGTTTGGATTAACTATGTATTAGTCTTTCATTGTATATGGAAACTAGATATCTAACAGATTTAATATTTTATTTTGATGTTGGGGAACAGGTTTCATATATTTCCTTTTGGAAGATATGTCTACGTATTGAGAATCAAATTTACCTATATAATGTAGATACATACAATTATAAAGACAGAATGCACAAGCGAAAATACGTAACGTTGATTCTCAGTTGAATTTGGATTACAAATACAGGAGGTTTAGATTACACGGATGTAGGGATTAGATTGGGTTTGAACTTTCTGTATGTAACTATGCAGAATGAAGCAACGAAGCATTTTAGTGCAGGATGGAAAATTCTCGTATTTGTTGATTACTCCAATATATGTACTATGGCGGAATTTATAATTGAGATTATTTTCTCTTCAACTCGACTCTAACAGACTGATATCTGTAAGCAAAAATGAACCTTCTAGTCGAATCAATAGACTTATTGAAATACAATGAATACAATCGAGACGCTTACACAAACAGATTTACGTCGCATCTGTTATCGTATTAGAGTTTAAAATCTTTACTGAATTTTAGTTTGTAGGATGTTTTATTGATTGTGTTCACGTTTTCCAATTACATATATCTCCATTATATTGTATTATTTGTATGTTTCATATCTGTTATATTTGTAATGGAAAGTATTTATTACTTTTATATACACACATACATACATATGTATACGTATTTAATAACTAGATTAATTGTAAAAGATATACGAAACATGTATCAAAACAAACTGTACAGGATGAATTGGAAGGACGAAAAGAAAAGTTATTACTTACTGACAATAATATTGCCGTACCTACTTCAATAATAAATGTATAATAATTATATCCTTACCTGAAAATCAAACGTAGAAAAATTCGTATAGAAAGCACATCTCAACGTAATGTATTTACATTACATTCTTTGTAATTATTTCTCCATATCAACATACATATGTATGTATGTCTTTAAATGGTTATTTCTGTAAATACGAGTAAACTGAAAAACTATATAATTTAGTAACGTAATTTCTAGTCTTTATGCCTAGTAATATCTGAAGAAATATATGCATACAGCTTAATTATTAATTCTTATTAAATTGCAATTAAAGCAGACATATTTTATGGTCATGCAAATTGGTTTGGCAGCTTATTACAAAACTAGTTGACAAAATAAATTAAATTTCTGTTATCTCAAACAAAAGATTATTTATAACTCCTAAGAAATGTCAAAATCAGTGTGAATCACCAACTATACATACGAAATTTTAAGCATGGTTAGCATGTTCAGCAATTTTTAGTTTCAATAGGGACGTGTTTATTTTTTGATGAGAGTCCCATTATTGTCTACCTTTTATGTATTTCCAAAGGAATCTTCTTCTTATTACTATTATTCCTAATTATATGCAAAGAATAGGATTTTGTTGAATATTTAGGTAATAATATTTGTTAGCTAGGTATGCAATCGTTACATTTAAAAAGAATCACAAACTAGACAACGTCATTATGAATATCCTAAACAACGCTTTTTACTCTTTTAAACGCATATAGTTTCTGCTAGCACTATATCTCTGGCATAACTTTTCTATTATTTTATTTATCGAAAAATAAATACTTATCTACTAGAAGGTAAAATAAGTATATAAATAAAACATTATGAGATAATCGAATATTAGAGAACTGTTTGCAAAACAAAATTTATTAAATATAAAACTCTTTCTTAATACCATAACCGATGCGACGACTATCTGCTTGTGTCAGCGGTTCTTTTGTATTCATCATATTTCAATACCCTATTCATAAATGATACGTTAAATTTCGTTTACAGCTTGGCGAAGTTTTAGAGTCGAGTTGCAGTGAAAATATTCTCAATTATAAATTCCGCCATAGTACTATCTGTTTCAAAAGAACTGCATCAAAAAACCATTAAACTTTATCCCCGTACTAATAGGTTACGTAAAGAATATACAGTTCCCCCTGCTCGCCACAGAAAGTGTGAGTCGTTTCTTTTGAAACAGATAGTACATATACGAGTATATATTTATGTATGTATGTACAACGTAACAACGCAGTAAAAATAATATATGAGATTGTGAAAAAACAGCAAATGCTGAATGATAAATTTCTGAAATGTTTTATAGTGCACCTATTGTATCAGAGAACAATCAACGTAAGCTAGACTTTCTTGTCGTAATGTACAGAGCGAGAAAGAGAGAGAAACAATGTCAATAGTTTAAACATTCTTATGCGAAATAAGCTTACTGGAATTAAATAGAGTAGTAAGCAGACGAACAAATCATAGTACCGTACATATGTCGCAAAACTTTTCGAACAAAAATTATTGTCTTATGCCTGTAGTCGAAAGAATATGTAAAACCAAATTATTAATTCAATAATTGACACATTTTGAATCAAATTGTTAATATATGACCTATGTTATTCGGTGTGATATGGGTTTCTTTTCATTTACCTCCATCAGTCTTTGGCCACTTTCCAAATCCACTTCACGATTTCTGATTAATTTTTTGTATAGTTGGTCACCATTTTGAGCCCCCCGCCAATTGTTGTACACATTTTTTGCAATTAAAGTTCAAAAAGTTTTAACGGATCTCGCATGTGGTACATGTATGGTGTATGTATAGTGCTTACATCCAATTACTATATTGTTGGGCGATCGTATTGGCACAATACTATGCCGGACCAAAATATAACGTAATCGTTGGCATAATATAGATTAATAAATTTAAACATCGGCGTCAACTATCTGCCCCCAAACATAATGTCCAATGTTAGCTCTGGAAACAGCTGCCTTGGAAGTTGCACACGACGCTATGATTTGGTCTGATAACTTTCCCTTTTCTGAATTATTATTCATCATTATAATGTTGTTATTAACGAAGTGTCGATTTCGTAAGTCACAACTGCTTGTAATGTTCTCTGTCTATTACTCTAGTTGTGTTTTCTTTATCAAGGATAATCGAGGTTTCGTTCTTGCGAAGGTCTTGAAAAGCTTTAACTTCACCTTTAGTGATATTCCTTCTCGGTGGTTTGATTTTTTGTAATATTCCGCAGGACTCATGTCCGATTTCTTCAGCCTCCTCAGTCGGTAGCTTTCTCACAGTAGATTCAACTTGGGTAATGATTTAAATCAGAATCAGATCCAGTACTCCTAATCTGTGCTTTTATCTTGACACTATTTATTGCTCCTACTCTCTTGCTTATTTGTTCAAAAAAATTCTCGCCATATTCTTAATAATACAGGAATAACATATTATCGTAACATTTTTAAAATGTAAAGCCAATATCAATTTGAATTTAGACCAAAAGATTTCAAAATTAATTGTTACAACAAAATATACACCACATAACTTTGAAATAAAAAAGAAGAAGGACAAGTGACAAGAAAGAACGCTTTAAGATGATGCATGGCATTCTTGCCTATTAGATAATCTCCGGTGAGTACAATTAACCAATTGTTATTCCTGTGTAATATTAGCAAGTAAACATACGTTTGTGAATCTTTTGGAAATCTACAAAATATATTTTACCATAAGTTCTATTATAGCACTGAGATGCGTTTTGGTTCCACTTTATCATTGTTGAGAGACATGTCGTGGTAATCCACTTCGTGCAGTCAATGCGTTTTGGTTCCACGTTAACCGAAGACCAGTAATGTCATTATACCCATTTACCAAACCATTACTTTCGACGGTTGTCTCATCAGTCCACAACATTCTGAGCTGGAAGTCACTGTTTATGTTTATAAACCAGTTGCAGAAATTGGAAAGACTATGGAAATTGTTTGCTCCTAGTTCTTGGTGGAGATGAATAAGTATTATCCAAACCATAGTGGTACTTATTGTCTTTGAGAATTCTTCACAATGTGTTACAGTGCGAATGAAGACTAACCTTTCTTGTGAAGTCATGGGGATTCATTATCATCACAACGAAGGCATCGACACCTTTCTGGTCCGTCACAGGTCTTCTAACAAAGTTACCTTTGTTGTGTTTCGGCTGTACCGCGCCATTTCTGCGCACAAATGTTGCGCACAAAATTGTATAACGCTGAAAAACATTGTAAGAATGATAGACGACGAATGGATATCTCTTTGCCTAAGCAGGTATTTTTTTTCTGTAATTTCGATGGCATTTACCAATTATCATTAAGATATCGAATACTTCTTCATTTGTAAATGCCATTTTTTAAATAGCAAAACCGCAAAGGGAAGACTATACACGTACCTACTACATATGTATATATTGTTTAGTTTCAGCAAAAGTTGGTTCTTTTGAAAAGCATTGTCTTCCACGAGGCGTGTTCTCATTTAACATTTTAAAGTTGACCACGATTATTCGAGACTACTTCCGATTTGTTCTGGAATATAAAAATACCACCAATCGATTCTTTACATAGATTTTGGTTATGAAAATGTATTTACTGATAACAAGTATCATATAGCTAATAGATATAGATAGATGCAGCACTCCTTTTGCTTCGTTTCTATCATTTATTCTTGTAAACTAACATACCACAGACTTGTAAAATTATCTATACCTTGTTTACATCACTTTAAACATTAATCTGTAATTAATAAATAAAATAATTATTACTGGTACTCTTATGTATAGAGTATATTCAAGACCTTTTAAACGGTAACGGTTTTATTTGCTCCAATATTTAACCTCAAAATGAACTTTTTTTGATTAAGTAGTGGGTTCAACTTCCTCTATATAATCCATTTGCTACTCCATCCCAAACTATTAATTTTGCTCTATTAAGAAGGCATTAACATCCAGTAATTAATTCCTAAATGGTAAGGAGTTTCGCTGTAGATTTGAAACTTCCCTGCAGCGTATTATTTCATACAATTAATGGGATAAAAACGAATAGCATTTTGGAGCTAACAAAGGAAACTACATCGAATGGTGGCTGGAGATATTGGTTTATTACTTGTTTTAGATATTTCTTTAAAAATGTTTCCGTTTATTTATATAGAAACAAAGTGACTCTATTTTTCAGACAATATAGATTATCTGCAGAATATCTTTAGGGAAAAACGAAGACGTAAATTGTATTACAGGGCGACTGATAATGAAACGGTAGTAGAGATCATTTGCAATAGATACAGCCCAATTTGCCTTATCCAAACGTCATCCGTTTTTCGAGATATTGTGGTTTTTGTTTTTTTCGAAGTTCACTATTTACCCTCCCTCAAACTTAAAATTTCCGAAAATAATGGAACTTAATTTTTCAGTTTGTCTGGCTAGAGGACATTCAACACACATTATCTATCGGTCTATCGACAATTATGTTAAGTACTTGGACAAATTAAAAGAAGAAACATAGAACTTCCGCTTTTGATGAAACTGTAGACACAATCGCTACCTTTGTGACTATTTATTTAGCGATTATGTCTACAGTTTCATCAAATGCTAATTTTGCACATTTTCCTTGATCATTTTTTCCTAGTGTTGTTTCTCCTTGCATATCCCGTCGCATTTCCTTTTCTATTCTAGAAGAATAGAAAACCCTGATATTGCTCATTAAAATCTGAACAGGTTTATCTGTAGCTCTATCTGCTCCTGTATGAGTAAAAAATAAAATTTGATACTAAATTAAAACCTATGTCGATATAATTTTTTCATGTTTACTAATGATGGATAATAAGTGAAGTTTTCCTTTATTTTTTAATAAATTGCAAGTACAGGTCGATCAAAATCTCATGGCAGTTGCGGTTAAGTCGGAGAGATCGGCTAAAAGTATGAAGTTGCAGCACTCAGCTGTGATTGGCGCACTGATGTAAGAGACGGATCTCATGGCTCATGCGTTGGGGATATATAAGCCGAGAGCGCTCATTCACGCTTGTTATCCTAGATTTCGCCAGTCCAGCATGGGCTAAGACGCCTCCATCGTGCATCCTCCCACTGGAGTAGGTACAAAATCGCGTTCTGCAACTTGTATTCCGCCTTCCTAAACGCACCTCGCTGGTCATCCTCCGAGACTTATCAGCAGCAGATGCCCAGGACTAAAACAAGTTCTCGAGGAAGCTTAATAGACGTTTCTTTGAGAAGGCATTCTCGAACAACAACCCGGCGATGAGTAGCGCCATCGCGCAAAAATCAATGGGGTCTACCAAACACCGTACCACTACGGAAACACTCCGGCGAATATGATACGGTAATACACACCACTAATACCTAATTTTGTTTCTTTGATTTCAGACATCCATCAGCCAAGGAGATGCACCAGAAGACTTCAAGATCGCAACCAAACAACACCCAAGGACCACCAGAAGGACATCCGGGCAGGAAGTGAACCTGGAAGAAAATGAGCCCACCCACAGGGGAGGACTGGAAAACCAACGACGTCACTCTCGTTATATTGTTACATTAACTATAGATCACTGCCACGGCAATCTGGTCGACCTGTAAGTCAATCTAGGTATAAGGAATCATATATTTTTACTTAGATTTTTAAAGTAGAATGCACAGTGAACAAAAGAAGCACGGATTTCTACTTAAATAATACGAAATTTCAATTGCTAAACATGTTCATGCTTCAGTGGCGTTTTTAGTGTTTTTTGTATAAAACTTTTAATTTTATATTAGTTTGCGTAACTAATGTACAGTGGATCAATAAAGTTTTCACTCACCTAAACACTTAAACTCTTAAACTAGAAATAACTGATGTATGCAGGGTGCCCGGATTTCATAGGGACAACATGGGTAACTTTTTTATTTGAAGACATAGAGAGAACTAAGAATCTATTTTCAAATTTTACTTGTCACGCTTTATTTGTTTAATATTGAAATCTTCTAATTTCTTTTATTTGTCGTAACTTTTTTGTTACTTAAGATATTAAGATGCGGTTTGAAGTAATTCACATTGTAATCTAAATACTTTTATTGACGCTTAATAAAACAAATTTCTTATGCGCAAATTTTTAGTAATCTCACCTAAACTCAAAATTTTAAATTGAACCGTGCAATTTTTGTGGCTCTGTTAAAAGGGGATTTTTTCTGAATACAATCATGTATCGCATGATATGGTCAAAATTTAGAAAATTAAGATTATTCTGGTTACGGGCAGACATCACAACTTTTTGTTTATTGCGTTGTCTGTGAAAACATGTACATATATGCAAAATAAAAATAAACAAAAACAAAATAGTAAAGTAAAGTACAAAAAATATATACAAAATCTAAATTCGATATTTCGTTACTAATGGCTTCTTTAGCAACAAAAGTGGATAGGGGACAAGAGAAGATCACGGTAACTCGAGGTATAAAGTACATTAGAGCCGAAAGCCTTCTGTCTAAGAAAGATTATTTTATTTTGTTTATGTTATTTGTTTTTATTTTTGTTTTGTATATATTTACACTATTATGACATAGTCAAAACCCGGAAGCCCTCATCACAGAGACACAGACAGTGGAAGCCTTCGATATCATATAACTCGGTATTACGAAAACAACAGACAAAATTAGACGTACAATGCGAGAGCTTAGCATCGCGGAAGAGAACATATTGTGTTATTTAAACAAAATCATAGTACTTACTTAATACATAATTTAGTTTAAAAAAATCATATAGCACTGCTAAATATGTCATAAATAAATACAGAGAAACAAATAATATAGGAAACAGGACGCAAAAAGAAATAGCAACACATGAGGCGAATATGTCCTGGAAAAAAAAATTCTCTTCCATGGACCAACAGCGAGACTTAAATCATTTATTAGCGAAGGTAATAGACTCGAAAAGTTAGATTGTGCAAAAAATATCTAGATGGCACTGTGAGTTTTCGTTCAATTCCTGAAGTATTTCCACTTTTAGGTCAATGAAACAGCAAATTAATTAAATACCAATTTATTCCGGAACATATAAAATTATGTTTTCGTTAATAAGACTTCTTCAGTGGAAGAAATTGACATTTAATATGTGTCTTATTAACGAAAAGATAATTTTATATGTTCTGGAATAAATTAGTAATTAATTAATTTGCTGTTTCATTAACCTACAAGTGGAAATACTTCAGGAATTGAAGAAATAAGAATAAGCGCATAGAGGTCATAACATAGATATATTAACTGTGAGTTTTGCAGTTTTCCGATGAAAGTAAATTCAATATGGGAATATGGACTTGAAAACAAAAAAATAGAGTATCTACAATAAAACATGGTGGAGGCCATGTTATGGCTTGAGGATGTACGTATGTATAATGGGTTGGCTGAGACACTAAATTTAAAAGAATAATATTTCAACGGGATAAGGAGCCAAAACATTGTTTATGGATCGTTATGGAGTGGGCACTGTATGTCCGATTTAAAACACTTCTTCACACAGCTGAAAATCTCGATTTGAATCCTACAGAGAATCTGTGTCACATATTGGATTTGCATCTACGTAAATATGAAATACGAAATAAGCAGGACTTAAAGAAACATATGAAACCAGCGTGAGACAACTAAAGCATTGTACACTTTTTCAAACGGCGTTCCAGTCTCTTCAAGCCGTCGGAAAAGTAGGATGTTTGGAATATAGATGTTCCATTTGAGACAAATCTCTTTCTTGCCAGCGACTTTTTCAGGTTTGGGAATAGAAAAAGTCGCTGCGGGCTAGCTCCGGTGAATATGAAGGATAAGAGACTAATTCGCAGCGCAACTCATTCAATTTGGACGCGACAATGCGGAATGAATGAGTCGGTGCATTGTCATGGTGGAAAAGCACTTTTTTTCGCTGCAAACGGGGCCGTTTCTCCGTCAATACTGCATCGAATCGGATCAATAAATCGCTGTAGAATTGTCTCGTGATCGTCCTTCCCTTCAGCAAATAGTAGGCGAGGATCACACCTTGGGAATCCCAAAAAATGGTCGCCATGACTTTTCCGACCGATGGAACGGTCTTTGCTTTCTTCGGAGCTGATTTGCCCGGAAAAGTTCACTGCTTCGACTGTTTCTTGGTCTCCGGTATGTAGTGGTGGATCGATGTTTCATCTACGGTTACGAAACGCATGAAGAAATCCCTTGGATTGCGTTGAATCCTGACCAGGCACTCCTCCGAAACGGTCACCCGCTCCGGTGCTCCGGTGTGAGCGGTGTTTGGGCGTCCACTGCGTGGTTCGTCACTTGTGCTTGTGCGGCGACAATTGAACTCGCTCACCCAGAAGATGATGGCCGAAAATTATCAAGTAGATCTGCCATGAACCTCTAGCAAAATATTTAGAATTTCCGTGGCCGTTTTCTCAGCCATACAGAAGTGTTTTATCATTGTACGAAATGCTGATTTTATCCATTTTTGCGAAATCGCCTGACTTAATACACAAAACACACTCTTAAACAACAACTATTGACAGTAGACGTCTGATATTTTGACAGTTGCTATAAACAAGGTTGCCCTTCTTGACCAATGAATCCACTTCAACCTTCGTGCGCCATCTCTTGCCGATTCCGGAAAAATTTCCGGTCGTCCTTGTAAGTACTGTTATAGGAATGGATACAGTACGTGAACACCCTAAGCTTTCCTTAGGTGGTTGGAGTTTTGTCGTACGTAAAATGTTGGAAAATTGAAATTTCCGTAAAAATATTATTTTCTCACACCAATGGACTTTTATCATTAATGGTAGAATTATTCGATTAGGTCATAAATTCCAAACGGTAATCGTTTAAAAAGTTCATGTGGCGTGTTCCATTATCTTAATATCCATTGCCGTGTAATTGGACCAAATTTGTAGAATATGTGAATATTTAAATATTTCGAGTAAATTTGTTGACGAACTCCCGTACAAAGCAAGATATCTTTCGCATCATATTTTGAACTCGACAGTAATCTTTCTCATCCGACTTTGCAAGTGTGTGAATGATTGAATAAGCATTTTGTAGGATTGCTAATGCACTCAGATCTCCGGATTTAGCGATCGTGGATTTTTACTTTTCGATCAGAATGAAACAAATAGTTGATTTAATTAGGCTTCCAAATTAGCCAGAATTTTTGAAGAGTCGTATTAGGAAAGCTTTAAATTCCATTTCCCTTGAGGAGATAAGAGCAGCATTCAGTGCATTTATGACAAATATTGAAATGTACCAAGAAAGGTAACTTGTTAAATAAATGAATAGCTTACCTTGTTTTTGTTAAAATTTTACAAATTTGAATAAATCATCATTCTGAACAGCTATTCTTAATAACCTTTTATCGTGTCTCATTCAAAAGCTACATTTTATTGTTGAAACATTACTTTTTTGAAAAGACATATTAGATTTTTGAAATCAAAATTATGCTACAACATATACGTTGTAGCATAATTTAGTTTTTATTCAAACAATAAGGCTGAATTCCAGAAAATTAAATTTTATCTCAAAGTTTTTCAGCCACCTTGCTCTATTCATGCATCGACACACTTGTATACGATTCTATGAGCCAATACTTTATTGTCCTGTAAATTCTATATTTCTCGAATAACTATTTTAATTTCAGAATTTTTAAATTAGTGTTTTCATAGAAATATTTGTATTTGATGTGAATGTATACTACAGTTCAACAGTCCTTGAAACCACATAGAATAAAACTGTATAGATAAATATTTCAGTAACTTCTACTTTAATAGTTTTTCTAGCAAATATTTAGGTGAGCGAATAATACTGGCGACCAGACATGCTATCAGATAAATTTTAGAAAAAAATATTTTATTAACCTCCAAGAAATTTTAATATTTAGTGGGTATTTAAGCGTAAGATTCTTCTAAGAATATGATTGTATAAAAGTTAGAATTCACCTAAATATTTTAACTATAGTTGTAATCGTTCATAATTATGAACATTAATATCTTTGGCAGAGATTTTCAAAATATATCTAACATCCGGGCTATTTGCTATTGTAAATACACTGACGTTAGTATTATTCTATGCGATTACGTTTGTGATCTGGGAATTTCGACGTCATAATTAGGCGTCTATTCGTCGTAGCAAAACTGCAAATATTCGATAATTGCCTGCATCGATATAACCTATCTAATTGTTAACAGATTTTTACATAGTATTTATACTACTCTTTATTTATCTAATCTGTACAACGGCAAAAACATGACCGATTAGTAAATAATCACAACGGAATCAAAGATAAGTCCGCTGTCAACAAAGAACGTCATTGGTCGATATCCTACTGCCTGACGTTTAAAATTCCCACCCTCGTCGCTGTGCGCGCCATCTCGACGAGCTCGCTACGAACCCTGGGACCCGATTCTAGACCGACGAGAGCGAGTCAATGTAAAAAATTTAGCCGTCCAAAGCAGGACATACTCGTTAAGTATTCGTTATGAATAAACGGTGTATTTTATAAAAATACTTTAGGACACTAAACGTATTACAGAAAAGACACAGACGCAAGAGACGAGATCTTACGGTGGTGTGGTTTAATTTTAGTGATAAGTAAGACGCCCACAAACGCAGACGATGTTAGTTTTTAAGGTGTTTAGTGTATTTTTGTTGGGGCTCTGTCTAGCCGAACAAATATTTGACGGTAAGATTCTTTCACTAACACAATGTAGTATTAATCAAACTTAATCTGTACTTTGTTTCTTACACCTGTGTCTTTTTCCACGTATTAAAGGGATACACCCGGGTTCTAGGGTGAAATAGCCCTACCCCGGTCTATTTTTATAGATTTATCGAACTATTTTCGAACCGTATTCACGTTTATAATTATAGTTTACCTGCCGTGTTATCTCTAAACGCAAGACAGGTGTATTTGTCTATCTTGCGGCGAAGAAAATGGCGTCTGTTTCACCTCTATATGCGGTTTAACACATTTTAGATTAATTCTCGAAGTAATTGTAATTACCTGCCGCACGCGGTTTGTTTTTTACGTTGAATTTCGTTAATTAATTGTCGATTTTTTTTCGGGAATTTTACTTTGTTGAATACAGTACCACGAAATCGATATTGTATGTATCGACTTTTCTGTAGTCAGCCTTTATTTTTTCTTTCTTTATACTTACGATTTCACGTTATATATCTTGGTTCTTTATGTCAAAAGCCTTTTGCGTTTGTTTCATTGGAATCCTTTCCATTGAGACAGAAGAAAGCAATTATTGAAGTGCCAATCGTACACTATCGATACAGACTTTGTAGCAGAAAAATGATATTAGCGGTGTTTTCTGTTTGATTCTTTGTTTTTTTTTCTACTTTATTGTTTTTATTTTCAGAAACTAGTTTGATTTTAATGAAAAAATGTATATATGTGACATAAAAAACGTGTGTAAATTGATTTATATCTATCCGCAATATTATTTAAAATTGTTCCGCTTCTCGAGTAAAATCTTATCTTATTAATTTACTCGATTTGAATAAATACAAATATCTACGATACAGTAATATATAATAAACTTAAAAACAAATATTACGTAATCAGTAAGAAATTTGAATGTCCCACACTGCATTTACATTCCCTAAAATATATCTTAGTTTGTATATATTACATTTTTAATCGGCACAAGTATTTTAAGTACTTCGTATATCAATATCTAAATGGAAAATGTTATTTACCACATTGTAGTAATTGCTCTGCAGAGAGAATGCATTGAGTAATACTTAGAATTAGTAGGTTTGGGTGTGTAGCCAATGCTATATCTACAATAAATTAACAATAAAACCTTTCTTTTGAAGTTTTTAAGTACCAAATAAAGTGAATATTATTCTGTTACTTGCTTTCTCTTTTCTCATGTCTCTTATGTCCCATATGCGTAGTTATAACACCGCATAGTTACTGTATTACGTAGTATGCCCTTGTAATTGTCTCTAGAAGAAATACGAATATGTATCTTCAATTTGTTGGTCGTTCTAATATTCTTGCAAATATGTAGTTTACAGTTCTTAATAATATTTGAAGGTTACAATGTGTGTTCGTCAGTGTTTCATTCAATCAATTACATAAATTTAATTTCTGCTGTCCGGTTAGGTTGATGTTTTTATAGGTTTACGTTTCATTTCCATAAACCCTTTAATTACTTTAGTCCTACGGACATTGTACATTACATCACTCATTTAAAAAATCAAGAGTATTGATCACTTGCAGCAAGTGTACAGTCCTTTATTGTTGTTTATACAGTGACCACATACAGGTTGGAATAAATTCCATTAAAATTCAAATTATTTTGGAGAAAAACGCTCAAACAGATTTTTATTTTTTATTGTTTCGTTTGACCAATCCTATCTTATACAAGGTGATACATGTCGTGGACATGATATCAGATTTTTTTTATGCACCACCCATTATTTATTAATTTTTTTTAATTACAGGAGATTCTAAAAAAGTGACGGTATTAATTTGTTTTGTCAATTTACACTACCATTCAAACAAAATTTCGCTTTGTCTAAAATATAGTTCGTTTCAAAAATTGAGGAGCTGCTACATCTACAGTGGCTCATAGCTTCTTTGATTTTACAAAAATGCTGTTTAGCAATATAAAAACTAGAATTATGTCACAGATTATTTGATGCAGTTCTATTCAAACTTAAAAATAATATAATCTATTTTGCCCTACTTTTAATATTTCGTACGATATCTCCTTACGTTTACAATATCCTGCATTCTCTTTGCCATTGATGCGACAAGCTTTTGCGTAATATCTGGGGTGATTTTTTGCCATTCTGTCAGTAGCGTCTTCTTCAACTCATCCCGGTTGGATATTTTGCGTTTACGGATGTTGTTGGCCAATATAACCCAGAGATTTTCAATTATGTTCATGTTAGGAGACCGAGCCGGTGGTGTCAACAAGTTGACACAGTTCCATATCAAACTTAAAATGTTTATACCTATGTTTTCGACAATTTCAACGCATTTTGTTAAGTATATTGAGGTACATCTTCATATTCATTATTCCCTCAATAAACTGTAAATATCCCATACCTGGTGCATTCATACAAGCTCAAAGAATCCCAGTTTCTTCGCCATGCTTCATGTGGCTTAGAGGTCTTTCTTGGACTGGTCCGCGACAATTACTGTGTTTTAAAAGTCAGCACCCTTGCTAACATACTCTTTGACGCCTTTGTTGATGTTTTCTTCTCAAGAACGGCTTCTTACAAGCTACTCGGCCATTAAAGTTATGTTTGAGAAGCACACGACGACATCTATCGCTCGTCAGATGCATTGAAATTTTTATTTGGTGCACTGTCTTTCACCCGGTTCTTATGTATAAGACGTTCAATGATAAATTGCACTGTAAGCGCACTCAGATCGACCGTTTGAGCAATTTTCCGATTTCCATAGTTGTACGGGAACCCATCCCCTTGTGCCAGACGTCGCGATACATATTTATGTGAATTTTGTTGCTCGTAGTTCGTTGAACATGGGTCTACAAATCTGCATTAAAATTTTATTTTTTATTTATTTTAGGCCCTGTATAAAATAACCCGTGAGTCATTGTATGTATCAACTTTTTATTTTGTTTTTTCTTAAGGATTTTAATTATCTACATCTTCTGTTTTGCTTGTGGTTGATTGGATAACTTTTTAACCTAGATTATTTTTATTTGTTACCGTTAATTCATCTTATCTAAACGACAACAAATGCTGAACTGTAATTAGTTCCCTGAATTATAAACAGTAAATTTGTGTGGCGGTGTTATTAGTTAATTAAGAATCAGTGTTAAACAATGATTTGTGGAAATATAATTGAATAGAGATAGGTATAAGAATCTATATTAAATGCTTTTAGGATCTCATATAGATTTCAAAATTTTGATAAAAAATGGAGGTCTTAATTTAAAAGCTAATTTATGACGTCATATCTACGACATGTATCAAATATAAAAATTGATCTGTTCAAGTGTTTTTCTCCAAAAGGATATTTTTAATTTTTATGGAAATTATTCCAACATTATTGTAAATAATTCCTCGACCGTGTAATTGCTATACTAATAACAAATCTTGGGTAATATGTCATTAAGCTCTAAATGAAAAACATCAAACCTTCAATATTTCGTTACAATCTTAAATTAACTATAAATTCTTCATTACTTACTATTAAAATTGAAAATAATAATTATAATTCCGTTTCGATGTGTTACAGGAATTAAGACGAATAACAAAATTATTTTAGACTGGTATTAAGAAGCAGGAGCATCAGGTAGATTCATTTACAGTAGAACCTCGGTTATTTAGAGAAAACAAATTACTTACCTTACGGTCTATGTATATATTAGAAACAGCTGTCGAAGCTCTCGACACTTGATTTAAAAAAGGCGCCATTGCGCATGGTCACAAAAGATAGTAAGAAGAGAATGAATCTTTTTGTAGATATAATAGCAGTTGTTGTTGTGTTATAATAGATGCTAGAAACAAAACGAAATCTTTCATTAAAAACTACCTTAAGAACCACATTGATATTTGTAAAACAGTAGGTACTATACTGATATTTTTAAGAAATATGAAATAAATCACGAACGCAGCACTAGGTGTAAAGTAAACAATCAACTACTTCCGCCCCAAACAACTCTTACTAATGTTCAGAAACAAGCTTTATGTCAATGTATTAAAATACACAACCACTTGTCACAGAACCTAAAGCAAATGCCATCAGTACAGTTTAAGTCAAATGTTAAAAAATATCTTACTAGCAAAACATTTTACACGATAGAAGATTTTTTTGGGGTACCGTGTATAATATAGTACTTTCTTTTATCTATACATACATGTCTGTGCTTGTATTATTTGTAGAAATGAGTTATGTTTGTTGTAGTCTATATATGTATGTATTTATCAATTGACTTATTCTACACTTTTATTGTATTATGGAATAAACGAGTTTATTATTATTATTATTATCTGAGGTAACGAGGGTGCCCCTCCTCGGATACCTAACTGAAAACTCGGATAATCCGGATTTATTTTTTATTTATTAAAAAAATAAACACAAATGTACTTTAAACGGTTTAGGAACGTTACTGACATGTGAATAAGTATGTATGTATACATATTACAAAACATTGAAATAGTTATTTATGCGCTGCTGTTTCATATCGCATCTTCTTTTTCTCGCTGCCATGTTTCTCCATCTGTTGGGCTTGCCTCTGATTATTGTTCGATATACCTCAGAGCTTTTTCCAGAGAAGCAATACCTCCTTGATGGTAGATCTTAGTGGGAGGCTGTTCATCCACCGCTTCATTGTTGTCGTTATCTGATTTTTCGGTTTCCTGAAAGGCATTTGTTAGTTCTTCAACACTCATTTCTTCTTCTGTCTCGCTGTCAAAATTTGAAGAGGACATTTCTCCACGGCTTCTCCATTTCAAAGCCAATTCATTTAACGGAATATCATCTTCACTTTCATAGTTCTCTATGTCAATAACTCTTGAGCAAGATTTTTTAATAGTGGAACCACGTACAGAATCCCACGCTTGGCTTACCCAGTAAATAACATTTTTCACTGTAATCTTCCTTATGCCACTGATAATATCCTCTTCTTTTTCTGTGTATTCTAATATATGTTCAAGATATATATATTTTTTAATGTTTTCGAGGACGCCTTGGTCCATTGGTTGCATTATGCTGGTTACATTCGGAAGAAAATTTTACAACAATGTTGCCTACGTGAAGTTCATCCTCAGGGTGAGAGAGAGAGAGAGCATTGTCCATTAACAAAATTGCTTTAATAGGTAGACCGTTTCTCTTCAAAAATTTAGTCACAGATGGCACGAACTCTTCTTTAAACCTGTTAGTAAATAAGATCGCATCCATCCAAACGCTCTTCTGACTTTTGTAATAAACTGGTAGGGCTTTGGGTGAGATGTGTAATAAACTGGCTTTTGAAAGCTCTTGGACGTGCTGACTTGCCAATCACCATCAGTGGGAGTTTGTGCTTGTCATGCAGATGCATTGGAACATGCCATTACGGTTAATCTTTCCTTACTTCGTTTGTGCCCAGGAGAGATTCCAGTGTTTTTTATGGAAGCATTTTATAATTCGAGCCAGTTTCGTCACAGTTGTAAATTTAATCGTACACATACCCACTATATTTGATTTGCGTTTTAAAATGCTCCTTAAATTTTGCAATTGATGACATATCAGCAGAAAGTTTTTTCCACATACGGTCAGTTAACGTTTTTTTTTCCAGTGGTCAAGCTATCCTGAACTGCCGGTAAACCTATGTGTCTCTGGGAATTGCATACTAATCATTATTGCTTCCTGTTGTAAAATTGGACCTGACAGAGGCACACTTTTTGATCTTAGCTGGTTAAACCACATGAATAAAGCTTTGTTGACCTTTTCATAGTCGCCGTTTTTCATTGATTTTCTTCTTGAAGACGAAGAGGCTTGATTTATACACCAATCTTCTATTTTCGTACGGTTTCTCTTCCAATCTCCAACTATTACCTTCCCGACTCCATAATATCGCGCAACATTTGTAAATGGTTTTCCTGCTTCATTCTTTTGATGGCTTTTAATTTTTCTTCAATAGAAACGACCTTTCTTTCATTATAAGACGGCAAACGAATATCTAAACAAAGTAGTTCTATATTATAACGAAATAATTATGCTTCTTCTATAGCGAACGCAAGGACGAACTGCATTCACGCAAATTCGCATGCTAAAAATAGTCTAAAAACATAACTAGGGAACCACGGATAAAGCGGATTCCCCGTCGGCTCCGACGATTTATACTACTACATACGTATGTATTTTAGAAGCTCGGTTAATACGGATTGGGTCTTCAGGTCGGCTCGGTTAATCCAGAGCTCGGATAATTGCGACTCGGATAATCGGTGTTCTACTGTACTTTTATTCCAACCATTTGAGTAGTCATAAATTTAATACAATAATTGCGATGAAGAATAAAATCACTTACATTAGTAACAAACAATTTTTTGTAATAAATGTAAATAAAGTTTTTAATATATTTGTTAATAACGTACATTCAAAATCTTTATTAAGACTTAAGTTAATTTATAATTCATAATTTTACAATTTCCCTTTGACAAGAATCGACAGCAGGTCCGTTTATTTTTCAAAATGATAACATTCCATGTAATAACTGTGTAGGCTCCTAGTGACATCAGAACGCGGAAACGTGCATGTGTGTTGGCTTATCCATCAGAAAAAAAAACATACTTTTGATTTTGAGAATATAAAAATTCTATTTATAATTATTGTTGGAATTGTTTTGTATTAATGTATCACCTAGTAGGGTGAATTTTGACACAGATAGCAGTAATCTGAGTAATATTTATTGTAATCTATTCAAGAATTCTACGTAATGTATTGCATGTTTACTCTTGGTGTTTTTGACTTGGACGTATGTACGCATTTATATATTTTCTAAAGTATTGTACAAGTTTAACGTTTTATATATCTATTTTGTAAGGAATTTCAATGTTCTTTAGAAGAAATTATAGTTAATTTAAAGCTATGTACTCACTTGAGCAAATTTACGCGCACGAAACATCCAATATGCGCACGAACGCTATCCATCGCTTGTCGGTTTCTTCACCTTTATCAAAGGATTTGTGTGCGCACAGCGTTCGTGCGCGTAAATTTGCTCAAGTGAGTACATAGCTTAAGAGTGTCATACAATATCGATTCGTGCTGAAGCTACAAAAGTAGTAACGACATATTGAAGAATTGGCATTGTTTAATTATTTAAAGGTTAATGATTGATTATCAATAAGAGATAGTAGTAACATTAAATGTATCTTTGTGAACTGTTAGGTATATAGACGCGACCTGACCTAATGAAACGTCTTTGCTTGGAACAAGTTTCTCAGAAATAACTATAGGATGTTGTCTTGTAAAACAGAAATTATAAGTAATATTTCCGGTTTGCTTATTTTTACTAACAGTACCGTCGATTACGATTAAACGTAAAAAAGTCTATCGTTGAAATTTCTACTACGGCTACGCTAGCATGTATTAATGCGATAATAGCAATTTTTGCAAAATTTCTGTCTTGTCGATTGTTAGTGTCATGTCAGTGAGTTCTTCGGTTAACTGAATTTTGTATGCATGTAACTTCAAGCCCATATGTAAGTTTTGCTACAAACTGGTTGAAGTAATCATGAATTTTTGATATCGTAATGGAGGTGTTGTTGTTAGGTGATTATCTGTACTCTCGTAAAGCGGTGATATTTTGATCAGTTGCGGTTTTTGGTCTGCCCTAATGAGGTTTGTCTAGAACAGATCCCAACAAAACAGATAAAATCCCCGAAAACGACCACGAATTTATTTTATCAAATGACCAGTTATGTTCATAGTAAATTTATATGATTTCAATACACTATTCTTTAAAAATCGCGAACGATATCATTAGATGTTTTGTATAGAATCGATTCAGAATGCTATCTGGAACCGTTTTATTCTTGCAAATAAAATCCCGATTTATTATTAGTATAACATCGGTGCATTTTCAAAATTCCATATTAATTTGTAAATATTTTATAATAACATGATAATTTTTTAATTTTTGATGAAATTCTTCCGTTTGTATTCCTTTTACTTTTGTTCGTCCTGGGATTAAAATTTATGAAAAGCCTAAGACACTTTGAAAGACTTAGAAATTTCGCTATAGATTTTGGTTTTTTTAACAAAATTAGCTTCTCATAAAATAATTTTACTCGTTAAAAAGTTCGATTACCATTAATTAATCTTCAACCATATACATTCTGTTACTAATCCCAATTTTAATAAAAAAAGTATCAATAACCAGTTATGTACATTGTAAATTTATATGATGTCAATACAAAAAAATCGACGATATCCCCTAATATACAGGCTGCCCATCTATACGCGGAAGCCTCAAACTAAATCTTGGTAGATAAGATTTCAAAATTCCAATTGATTGATTTATTTTTGATTTCCCAGTCGGGTACTTTCACAAAATCGCAAATGCTTTCCCTGTTATTTCAAGTTTGATAACAATTGGTGCTACAATTTAGCGGTAAAGGTGAAACTGTCAATAATTATATTTTTAATAATTACTTCCCAATTTTAATACAAAAATATTTACTGAGTCCAATACAATTTTACAATAAATAATAAAAATTGTATGTCCCCTAATATACAGGCTTTCTGTAGAAACAAACCTTGGTAGATACAATAAAAGAACTACTGCAAAATCGATAGAAGTTTGATACTATAGATAAGGATCTAGTGATAATAAAACTTGTTTTAAACTTGTTGGATTACTTTTCGAACAGCGAACATTTCGAACAATTTCCTTAATTCTCTCTTTTAATTTTTTGATTTTTTTTTGAGTAAATTTGAAGTGATGCATGATTTTACTCACCTTTTAGTATGATACTGTGATTTTTACATGAAGTATTGAACTTAGGTGTAGAGAATGCTATAGCAAAGTTCTAGTATATTTAATTCTGCGTTTTACTGATGAATAATATACAATGTGTTCCATTTGAATTAACGAAGATTTTTCATATTTATCTTCGTCAAATTTGACAACATTTTCTGCGCATTCCTTATATTGTAGGTCAGTTTCTGACATGGTGGTTTGAAGAACCATTATGGTCTAACATTTGATCAGAAAATATTTTTTCTGTTAATTAGTGTAACCAAAAAATTGACGATATTATAATTGATGAAAATTTACTAGAAAACCGTAGTAAGCCAAATATCTCAAAGACCGTCAGTTCATATGAATGCCCATTATACAGGGTGTTTCATCCAGTATAATCGGGATTATTTTAGGTTTGTAGATCTTAAAAAAACTAGACATGAAGTAAAAAAGATTCAATTATCTCTCTCCAACCAAGATACTGGACTTCCGCGTACTAGTTGGTCACCCTGTATAAATACAGTATTTACAGTGGTCAGTGCTCATTGCATCTGGAACCAAGCATTGCTTCATATGTGAATTAGACCATTCCATCACGACATGCCTAATTTTTCATTAACTGTTGAACGTCAACTTTTAGTCCTCCAGTTTGCATGCATGTACCGTTCTCGTTTTTTATACGTCCTGATTAATTCCATTCTGATTCTGGTGATGACGATGTTTTCCGTAAATGATTTTCAAGCCCGGTAATATATCAAAAAGTTCGTTTACAACTTGATTTGTGAACTGCCTGTCATTATCAGATTACAATACGTTTGGAACACCAATAATTGATTCACTAAAGGGACTCTGCATTGATTCTGCTTGATATTTTTTCTCAATCGTAAAAATATATAATAATACAAAATATATTTTTGTCATACAAGTTCTTATATGAGCTGACTTGGTAATAATTTTTCCGCAAGAATAACAGATTCTTATCGTCAAGTAGTTGCATCTTTTAAAATAGATTTTATTTGAGTTATGATAATTAATGACACAAATTGCTTTGCATTGAGTATTAGCAGATTTTGACAAGTAATTAAAGGTTATAGAAGTTTTGAAATAAATACATAATTTTTTTCAAACTTTAAGATTCTCAAATTGTGTGTGCCTGAAATTATCAAATACTCCTAATCGTTTCAACAAAACTGATTTGACTCATTCGTTGTAGAAATAATAACATCAAGTTTAGGAGCAAAGTTGAAATTGCGTCCTAAAAGAAGGAATGTTATTTACATAATATATACTGCTCTTCACTCCCATCTTTTTCAAAACGATAGGCGCTCGAATAATACCGGATTGAAATTGGACGAACTCGACACTTTTATACTCTGAAGTATGTTCCTGTTTATCGCTTTTCTTCATGGCATACTTCTTCTACATTGACCTTTATGTTTGACGCGCCATCTATTCACAAACAATCGAATGTCATGTCAGAAATATTGTGGTCGTTGTTGAATTTTCTGAATTCTCTTGTTAATATATTAGATTCAATTTGAAAAATACCCATAAAATATTCCTCTAATAAAAAGCTGTACTAGGCATTTTTATGTATTATCATTATTTAACTTTGAAATAACACCTTAGTCTTTAAATGTTATATAAGATTATACTTTAGCCGCAATTCAATTTAGAAGATGGCTTCGTGACCCCAATAATTTATTAATTACGCGAGATATATATGTATTCCTTTTTTGTTTTTATATACATATGTATCTAAAAGGATTTAATCTGTGTAGCCAAATTAAATTATGGCTCAATAAATAAACAGTAATATTTAGCGTTTGTTTATGAAAGGAAATAATTGTAATACAGTTTAATAGATGAGATAATTGCATCATCTATCTTTCAATTCAAGTAATTATCAGGGTAAGAATGTCTCTCGTATGTCATCAAATTATACTTAACGCTTTAAATCTTTCTAGCTCACTTTTTAATTAAATCTAACTAGTTCTATAATTAGAAAGAACCTGTATAAATATATGTATGTATATACATGGCGATTTTTTTATAATGATCCACAACTATTGATAAACTGTCAACAGAGTAAAACTTGATACGATATATAAAATACCTAACATTTATTTGATTTGTAGACATTTATAATAATAATAATAATAATATAGAATTTATTGGCAAAAATATAAAGAACAAAGTTACATGGTCTAGACAGAAAAAAAAAACACAACAATTATTATGCTAGTTATCATCACTAATATAAGTAATCACACAGATTCGCTGAATATAATTTCAAATCTGTATTTCTAATTCCACTTAATCCTTTAATTACCTTATAGCGTATTCTGAATTCTAAGAAATTCTACTTTAACGACGAGACGTCTGACGCAAAATAACGACTCGATACTATTAATTTGTTTATTTACCTGATGTGTGGAATTAAGGTTACAGAGTGAGTAAAATTTTATTCTTTAGTCGCTAATCGAGGTTTTCTTAAATAAAAATGTTGTGTTGTGGAAAAGCAAGAAGTGTTTGATTCAGCTCAACTAGTTTAGATCACCTTTTGTTTGAATGGAATACTATTGTTTTTCTTTTAATACCAATTTTCAGTCATACCATAAGTCATTCTTTGCCTAATCGTTTACTGATTCGAGTTATAGCTTCGTTTGCTTCGTGGAGAATCTTTCATAATCAATTCTCACGACAATAACGCAGATAAAATGGAAATGGGCTGAAAAATCTGCGAGAAACACTTATTATGGCTTTAGTTATATAATTATCAATGAGCTTTAATATAAGTTTAGTGGCTAGCTGGCGAATTGAATTTTTCTTTATACATACTTATTAAATTCTAATCGATGACCTGTCCCCCGTATTATCATGCTAACGTCCACAGTTTGGAGAATTATGCTATGAAACATGCCATACTTTGATTAGCTGTAATATATTTATAAAACAAGTGTTTCTAATCATTTAAAGTCTATCAAATAAACAATGCAACGAAGCACATGGTTCATGGAAAAGTTTTTACAGATACTAATTGACTTTGCGTCACTATACTACTCACTACCGAATGTTACTACCATACATATACATAAGTATGTATCGCTAAGGTTAGGTTGAAGATAAGGGTAATAACTTGCAAATATGTTTACACGATTGAATCTGTAAGGTAAAAATCACTAAACTAGTTAGTAACATTGATAAATTTGTGCTAATAATTATTTCTCATAAATCATGACCATATTTGTAAGTACAATCGCGTTCATGGGAGTTAGAGTTTTATTTTTTATTAAGCACAAATGATTACAACGGCAGGTGACAAAAATGTCTATGTAAATACCATAATTACTTCATTTTGCATGTGTTTCCCGTGTCATAAATCGCTTTGGATTTCGAAAAGGATCTACGACTTTTCCTTAATTAAACAAATTAAATTGAGATAGTACCTTTCACCATTTACTTACCTGTTTCGAAGATAACTTCGATCCTTTTAACTTTTATCGTAGCTAAACTTTTCGGATTGCCTTTGTTTATTCTGTATGTAAAGAATTCTTCGCTATTATATTACGTGAAATTCAATACATATCCATCCTACATTACTATTCATACAATTTGATATCTCTGATGTTTATTCAATAAATATTTCACACTCCATTTCTTATAAAGTATTGTACATTCTGTGGTATCTTCCAAAGAATAGAAGTCCAAGATTTTCATTTCAATATTTGTAACATCTTTTGTTTAGAAGGAATACAATTAATATTGCATGAAGGATGCCTTTAAACCGGTGAAAGGGTTGTCTAGTCCATATGAAAGATACGAGTCATATAGTTAAAACAAACAGTATATAAAAATTTTCTCCTTTATGTACTTTACTTGTGATTAAATAATACATAAGAAAAATCTGAAAATTTAAAGTAGTTTAATGAAAATGAATTGCTCAAGGAAAAAAATTGAGGTGAAATAACAAAAGAAAGCCTTCACAAATTATAAAACAAAACAGAAACCTAACATCGCTGGCTGTTTTTTTCAACCTGCTAAAAAAATGCAAAGGAAGCAAAAAACTTTTAACTTGTAATGAAAAATTTATGAACAAAGCTTATTTAAATTATAAAGGTAAAAATAAACATTTTAGAGAAACCTTTAAAATATGAACAAAAAAGCAACCGAAGCTTGCAAATTAAATTTAAAATTATGTCTTAGAAGTAATTTAATGAAGTTTTAACAAATACTAAATATTAATGAAATGTTATCATCAAACTAACGTATTGCTATTTTTCAATTATATACATAAAGAAATCAGGCACTAGGCTACAGGAATGATATCTTATATGGTTCGTGGTATTTACTGAATCGGTTTTACTTGTCTTTTAAAAGGGTAGCATGTATAGTGTGCAGTTGTACTCTGTTCAATTATTCATTATTTTCGGTGCTGCAAAATGTATACCAAAGCAAGGTGCTATAAGTTGGTATGGACATAGAAGGAAAGAGAAAAGGAGAAGTACTTTGGAAATTTAATACATATATTGAACATTTAGAGAACATTAAGAGAAAATTCAAACAATAAAACAAAGTTACGATAGTGTGTTTTTTTTTTAATATGTGAAATGATTATGAATTATGAATAAGTATGGTATGAACTCGCTAAAGGTAATTAATATAAAAGCAACCCTTTAGACATCAAATCAAACCACATCTGCTATATGAAAAAACATTTACTATATAGATACGAAAAATAGAAAAAAATATTCAAACAAATTAATAATGAGCAGCAAAAAACTGCATGAATTAAAAAATATAAAACCTATTTAAATCGACTCAATAATTATGAAAATGAATCCAGTCTTTGCTATCATCGAAGATTCTAGTTATAGATCAAATCGTCCAAGCCGCAATGTTCCAGAACAAAAGTGCCTTTTCTAGAAGGCGCTCGCTTCGTAAAATATGCGGTAAATATTTTTGTATATAGGCGTTTCCAAAACGTAAAGCGTTAATCGTTAAACAGTAAATTGCTTTGTTCTGTTTTTTGGAGTTGAAAGCTGTTTACTTGTTTCTTCCACGACATTGTCAATTATATTAAAATTGATATCTGTAGTAGGTCTTATCTCTACGGTACACACTTTTGTTAAGCAGCAGTCATTAGCCAATACCGACAAGTATGGTTCTTCAATTATATCCAATGCAAAACTATAGGGGAGAGATGGCTAGGAAAAGACCGCTCGAATATTTAAATTACAGCTGACAGGGCATAGTTTCATTGAAAATACGCGACTGCATTTATTTAATAATTTGCTCATTCATTTAATAGAAAGTGACGTATTTCAAGAAATTGCGAGTGTCTTCAGGTATGAAACACATACATATGTATAGGTATATCAAGATCATGATTGCTAAAAACCTCTTGAATTCAACTTCGGTTTCGATTGAATTACTTGAATTTACATTTTTCTTCTTTATAGTACTTATAGAGAATGAAACTTGGCATTTCGCGTTTCTCAGACCTTCTCTTTCTAGAGTCCATTCTTCAGTATTTGCTGCGGGCACAATAAATGTAGAAATGTTACGAATTTAGTAGCGTTTTTATATTAAAAAATTGTATTCTGATGACGTAGCATGTGAGGGGAGGTGTTTGTCGACATCTACTTCGGAAGTAATAGTGGTGATTTCTTGTCTAACAATTGGAATTTGGTAGGTTGGTCATCTTGGAATATATAAAATCCACATCATCAAATGCTAGTACATTCCAAACATTCGAGGGAAATTGTAACTGTAGCACTTTCGTCAATCCGGCTCCATCGTATTCTTTATGTTCCAGAATTCTCATCCATATTCCACAAGCTTCATAGTGAACAACCTTGAAATGTTTCACGAGCGTTTTATTAAGGAGCGCTATGCTAATCACACGCATTTTGTGTTCATGGGCGTATAAAAACCCTCGAGTGTGGATGTCTCGCGTGCCCATCAAGTACCAGCACAACCAGTCAATCTTTAGATACATTTGCATATTTTGTAAAGTGTTTATAATCTATCCAGCCGTTAGACTGTGTTTCAAGAACAGTTTCTACACACAGAGAACAAATTACTAGGTTTAAGTAAGAATAACTTAATTCAAGTCATTATCATTCTCATATATAAGCAAATACTTATTTTCTTCGAGTAAGAAATTTAATTTCTTGGAATTTCAAGCAATTATATACTGAATTTTAGAAATCATTTTCTTGTTCAAAAAAAATAATACTTAATGCAAGAAATGTTAAATACTATATTCAAGTAATTAACTTTCTTATATAAGGTTTATTGGGTTACAGTAAGAAAAAGTAGTATTTAAAGTAAAGCACTATTTGATTTGGATTAAATATATCATTATATTCAAATAAGTATATATTAATCTTGATTGATAATTCTTGAATTTCTTGAAATAAATATGCAAGAATGCAGCTAAAATAAGTACAGAAGTAAACTGGTTTACGATTCTCGCGTTCTCTGTCGTGTAGAAAATTCCTGGTTCTGACTTTACTTCTGAAAATCATAAGATTAATCACCTGCAACAAAATCAAAAGTTTTCTATATGATAGAGAAACCACCGAAAAGCTGCATTCAACGACGATTGTGAAAGCCTGAATACTATTTTAATCACAGGAATTAACATTTCCGGGTATTGAATGTCCCTAATTTTGTACACTGTTATAAGAAAAGGTATAAGGTTATAATCACAATACAAAAGCACATATGTGCACATATTATGTCTATTGCATAGTTGCATATAATGGCAGAAGCGCCACCTATAGCATTTTTTGGTTATTTCCATCAAGTAAACGATGTTCTTGTCTGTACAAATTATTTCTTGGAACAAATCTGATTTTAAAATTTTCATTTACTGTTCCCAAGATATTCAATTAACTTATAGATAGTAAAATTTCTCTTAACAAATAAAAAATTACTTAGATTAAGTGGATTTCCTCAAGAGAAAATAATTTCTTAAATATAGAAATCTTTTTTCTGTGTGTACAGGTTCATGAAATTTTAAGCTTTCGTTTATTTGTTAACGTCCATATACAAGGTAAGCAAGGTATAAATTATCTCCTAGCAGACACGTGAAACAAGTATGTCACATTTCTGCCTTTTTTTACATATATTATCTTCCCTACCTATCGACTGCCTTTTTTTGATAACATTTTGAAATCTTTGTCGCCAGTTCGAATTGCTGTTTCTTCTTCCATTAAAATCAAAAGGCTATTGCAAAAACGTAGGAGTCAGCTTCGACTTTTTTTCTTGGTAACAGTATTAGCCTACGTGGTAAACCTTTTTCACGATTATAACAGTTTCATATTCAGAATTAAACGTTTTACAAAATTGCCTCAGTACGATGCCCGACTTGTTTTCTTTGCCATTTTGTAAAGCGCTTATCTCAAAAAGAGAACTTAAAAAACCAATATAATGTAGTTGCTCGTGTCATACTCATTTTTCTGACATTATTACGTTGTGTGTTTTCGTCATACTCATTTGTCTCAATTTTCTCTTGTTCCAATTTTTTATTCCATTTATACTTTAGCCCGGGCTTAAATTATTATTCCGGGAGAACTGAAAACACGTTTTAGCTTGAAAAATTCAATTGATTCGGTTAAACACAGACAAAAACACTCATCAGGTCCTTGTATTTGTATCTTGGTTATGTATATAAATCTCTTAAATCGCTCGTGAATGATGCCCAATAAAGAATGCTGTTTTTCAATTATCTATTTAGTAATTTAAATAGAGCATTTCAATTACAACAAATAAGTGATTTTAGAAATCAAAGATTAGACAGATTCATAGTATGTTTTCCTGATGCTTTAAATTACTGGTGTCCCATTAACACCGCATATGTTGGACATTGAAAAAACGGGTTGCGTGAAGTTATCCACACTTTTCCAGCCACACTTCTATCGTAACGAAAGTTGGAATGAAGTAGGAATTCCAATATAACATATACGATCGTGGTTTTCTTATAAATTTTATAATACATGTTCTACAATCCACAATATATTTACCGAATTCTCTCTGGTGGCTACTATTTTATATATCTAACAACGAAATGTAATTGGCTCGTCGTTTGTGGCCTTCAGAATAAAGAAAAATCGAAAAACCGTGGACGGGATAATTAAATCGTCGTGATGCTCTTATTAATTCGAGTGCCTCGACACCGACCATAGGTCATATTTTGGCATGATGGTCTCGTACCATACCAACCATCAAATTCATTTGGCTGGCCGTTTACGACCTTCAAAAGTAATAAAAATTGAAAAACCGTGGCTGGGATAATTAAAACGTCGTTATGCTCTTATTAATTCGAGTGCCTCGACACCGACCATAGGTCATATTTTGGCATCATGGGCTCGTACCATACCAACTATCAAATTCATTTGGCTGGCCGTTTACGACCTTCAAAAGTAATAAAAGTCGAAAAACCGTGGATGGGATAATTAAAACGTCGGGATGCTCTTATTTATTCGAGTGCCTCGACACCGACCATAGGTCATATTTGGGCATGAAGGCCTCATACCATACCAACCATCCAATTCATTTGGCTGGCCGTTTACGACCTTCAAAAGTAATAAAAATCGAAAAACCGTGGATGGAATAATTAAAAAGTCGCGATGCTCTTATTAATTCGAGTGCTTCGACACCGACTATAGGTCATATTTTGGCATGATCGCCTCGTACCATACCAACCATCGAATTCATTTGGCTCGCCGTTTCCGACCTTCAAAAGTAATAAAAATCGAAAAACCGTGGATGGAATAATTAAAACGTCGTTATGCTCTTATTAATTCGAGTGCCTCGACACCGACCATAGGTCATATTTCGGCATCATGGTCTCATACCATACCAACCATCAAATTCATTTGGCTGACCGTTTACGACCTTCAAAAGTAATAAAAATTGAAAAACCGTGGCTGGGATAATTAAAACGTCGTTATGCTCTTATTAATTCGAGTGCCTCGACACCGACCATAGGTCATATTTTGGCATCATGGGCTCGTACCATACCAACTATCAAATTCATTTGGCTGGCCGTTTACGACCTTCAAAAGTAATAAAAGTTGAAAAACCGTGGATGGGATAATTAAAACGTCGGGATGCTCTTATTTATTCGAGTGCCTCGACACCGACCATAGGTCATATTTGGGCATGAAGGCCTCATACCATACCAACCATCCAATTCATTTGGCTGGCCGTTTACGACCTTCAAAAGTAATAAAAATCGAAAAACCGTGGATGGAATAATTAAAAAGTCGCGATGCTCTTATTAATTCGAGTGCTTCGACACCGACTATAGGTCATATTTTGGCATGATCGCCTCGTACCATACCAACCATCGAATTCATTTGGCTCGCCGTTTCCGACCTTCAAAAGTAATAAAAATCGAAAAACCGTGGATGGAATAATTAAAACGTCGCGATGCTCTTATTAATTCGAGTGCTTCGACACCGACTATAGGTCATATTTTGGCATGATCGCCTCGTACCATACCAACCATCGAATACATTTGGCTGGCCGTTTACGACCATCAAAAGTAATAAAAATTTAAAAACCGTGGATGAGATAATTAAAACGTCGTGATGCTCTTATTAATTCGAGTACCTCGATACCGACCATATGTCATATTTTGGCATCATCTTCTCGTACCATACCAACTATCAAATGATCTATGGTCGGTGTCGAGGCACTCGAATTAATAAGAGCATCACGACGTTTTAATAATCCCATCCACGGTTTTTCGATTTTATTACTTTTGAAGGTCGTAAACGGCCAGCCAAATGAATTTGATGGTTGGTATGGTATGAGGCCATCATGCCAAAATATGACCTATGGTCGGTGTCGAAGCACTCGAATTAATAAGAGCATCGCGACGTTTTAATTATTCCATCCACGGTTTTTCGATTTTTATAACTTTTGAAGGTTGGAAACGGCGAGCCAAATGAATTCGATGGTTGGTATGGTACGAGACCATCATGCCAAAATACGACCTATGGTCGGTGTCGAGGCACTCGAATAAATAAGAGCATCACGACGTTTTAATTATCCCAGCCACAGTTTTTCGATTTTATTACTTTTGAAGGTCGTAAACGGCCAGCCAAATGAATTAGATGGTTGGTATGGTATGAGGCCATCATGCCAATATATGACCTATGGTCGGTGTCGAGGCACTCGAATTAATAAGAGCATCGCGACGTTTTAATTATTCCATCCACGGTTTTTCGATTTTTATTACTTTTGAAGGTCGGAAACGGCCAGCCAAATGAATTCGATGGTTGGTATAGTATGAGACCATCATACCAAAATATGACCTATGGTCGGTGTCGAGGCATTCGAATTAATAAGAGCATCGCGACGTTTTAATTATTCCATCCACGGTTTTTCGAGTTTTATTTCTTTTGAAGGTCGGAAACGGCCAGCCAAATGAATTCGATGGTCGGTATGGTACGAGACCATCATGCCAAAATATGACCTATGGTCGGTGTCGAGGCACTCGAATTAATGAGTGCATCGCGACGTTTTGATTATTCCATCCACGGTTTTTCGATTTTTATTACTTTTGAAGGTCGTAAACGGCCAGCCAAATGAATTCGATGGTCGGTATGGTACGAGACCATCATGCCAAAATATGACCTATGGTCGGTGTCGAGGCACTCGAATTAATAAGAGCATCGCGACGTTTTGATTATTCCATCCACGGTTTTTCGAGTTTTATTTCTTTTGAAGGTCGGAAACGGCCAGCCAAATGAATTCGATGGTCGGTATGGTACGAGACCATCATGCCAAAATATGACCTATGGTCGGTGTCGAGGCACTCGAATTAATAAGAGCATCGCGACGTTTTAATTATTCCATCCACGGTTTTTCGAGTTTTATTTCTTTTGAAGGTCGGAAACGGCCAGCCAAATGAATTCGATGGTCGGTATGGTACGAGACCATCATGCCAAAATATGACCTATGGTCGGTGTCGAGGCGCTCGAATTAATGAGTGCATCGCGACGTTTTGATTATTCCATCCACGGTTTTTCGATTTTTATTACTTTTGAAGGTCGTAAACGGCCAGCCAAATGAATTCGATGGTCGGTATGGTACGAGACCATCATGCCAAAATATGACCTATGGTCGGTGTCGAGGCACTCGAATTAATAAGAGCATCGCGACGTTTTAATAATCCCATCCACGGTTTTTCGATTTTATTACTTTTGAAGATCGTAAACGGCCAGCCAAATGAATTTGATGGTTGGTATGATATGATGCCGTCATGCCAATATATGACCTATGGTCGGTGTCGAGGCACTCGAATTAATAAGAGCATCGCGACGTTTTGATTATTCCATCCACGGTTTTTTGATTTTTATTACTTTTGAAGGTCGTTAACGGCCAGCCAAATGAATTCGATGGTTAGTATGGTACGAGACCATCATGCCAAAATATGACCTACGGTCGCTGTCGAGGCACTCGAATTAATAAGAGCATCACGACGATTTAATTATCCCGTCCACGGTTTTTCGATTTTTCTTTATTCTGAAGGCCACAAACGACGAGCCAATTAAATTTCGTTGTTAGATATATAAAATAGCTTCCACCAGAGAGAATTCGGTTAATATATTGTGGATTGTAGAACATTTATTGTAAAATTCATAAGAAAATCACGATAGTAGTGTTGTATTGGAATTACTACTTCATTCGAACTTTCGTTGCGATAGAAGTGTGGCTGGAAAAGTGTGGATAACTTCACGCAACCGAAAAAACGCAGTGTTTATTTGAAAAGTTTTTACCTCTTTATTATATTGGCGGTTAGGCAAGGAATGTAATATTCTATAAATGGCCGTGATGTGATTGATAGCATTCGTTGATTCTTTTAACAAAATTTTCGATGACATTTGGGCAGACTGCCTACTGAATTTCATCAATAGTACGTGCAATCTCGTCTTTAAACTTACGAATTGTTCTTGGGTTATCGGCATATAACTTTTCTTTCGAAAAACTCCAAAGAAAGAAATACAAGGCTGCAAAATCGCATTATTTAGATGACCAATTCACATTTCCAAATACATTGTTTCACTGTGTGGCAGGTTGTACTGTCTTGTTAAGATTCTATGTCTTCGAGAACCGTTTGAGCAATCTGAGATCAGAAGAAGTTGTTTATCATCTTTCAGTAACGAACACCGTTTGAGGGTTGCCGCATTACCAGTCCAAAATGCGCACTAAGTAGTGGTTCGTGCTGGATGTATGCGACGTTGAACGATAACTCTTGGATTCTCGGCTCCCCAAATGCGAGAATTCTGTTTGTTCACATAGTTATCAAGTTCGAAATGCATCTTATCGCGACTGATTTTTTCTTCGAAAAATCGCCATGAAGTTTGGTGTTACACGTGGTCTGCTGGCTTTAAACATTTGTCACCTGAATCTTTTAAGCATGCAAATGCACATCTTTAGTCTAAATTCCTTTTAACCTGCTTCGTTAAAAGTTTCAAATCTTTAGAACGATGGCAAATCGAGATGGAACGATTATGGTCAAAATTTTCATTAGTTGATGTAATGTTTTCATTAGACTGAACTGCATAAACACATACTGATTTTTTCTGAATTTGAATTGCCCCAATTGCCTCAAATTTCTTTATTAATCGGACAATTGTACACCGAGAAAGGGTGTCGTGGTAACTGAAAAATCCACATTTTCGAACTATCCACTAGTGGAGTTTTACAATTTATGTGTTGTGCGTCTTTGTAATTTTCCATGACTAAACCACAATGTTCACATATGCCAGCTGTGAAATAACAGAATACGACTAATACAATTAAAATGGCGCTAAATTCGAAATAGGCAACCTTATCGAGACACCAGTTAGAATTAATTCCAATATTTTTATCCAATTAGTATCAGAATAAGTACGTAATCTTCTATGCGCGCAGTAATGGCGGAGTCTATATAATTTAGTTATAATTAGTTAGCTTTCAACTTCGCATTTCATGTTTCATATTTTATATTTCTTTATAAGTCATTTACATACTTTGCTAATATACTAAAGAAGAAATAAATCCAGTAAAACTCGTGTTTGCGATTCGTAGAAAATATGTTTAAAATTGAATTATATTATAAGCACTCGGTGGGTGTATGAGAGTGACAGCGTTACAGTTAACTTAGTGACAGTCTTACGATATCGACATTTATTAATACTTTTACAATTCTCTTTCGGTTCTCGCGAGGTACTTATTTGTAAATCAAATGATTGCCGCTTTCACATTCAGTTGAATTATGTGAGTTTAGAATTTGTGTTTGTATTGCACTGGGTAGAAAAATATACGGCTTTTAAGTTTGGTTTTCAAGGAAAACTTGATTATCAATGTATACAGATTGTATTATAACGAATATGGTTTAAAAGCGTTTGTAATAGCCTCCTTGATGTGAGATTTCTGTTAGACGTTGATAAATATTTAGATTACAAACTACTGGTTGCTTTTTTTCTTCATTAGTGGAACTTGGTTCGGATTTTAGGAGTCTAGTGGGCGAAAAAAAAAAGATTAAAATTGGAATTGGAATTTAGGAATGAGACGTATATGTGTAAATATTTGAGGGCGACGAATCAAGGCGACTTATATGGACTGTCATTCGCGGAAGGATGAATGCTTGGTTCTTGCAATAAAAACTTACCATAACATAAATACGAAGGAACATGAATAAGCGGTTGTCGTTATTGTCACACATAATTTCAACATTATTTACGATCAGTTGACTAAGGGAATAGGGTTGTCTACATCTTTATAGTTTTGTCACACCCCTATGCTCTACTGAGGGTTTTAAAGTAAACTCAGTATATTTTAAATCGTAGACCCCACTAGCCAAAATTAATGAAAAATTGAGGGTTTCCATTCATTCGGAATGCACTTACATATCTAGGTTTGGATTTGATTAGTTTTCGTCATGTAAAATTTGTCTGATCTGAAATCGATTCTTATCAAAAAAATCAATTGTTTTAGATGAAAATCGTAGTTATTTGATTAAAATCGGGCGAAGTTTGGTGTATGATGCTATCTTTGTTTGAGCGCCATCATTGACGAGATTTTATTAGTAATTCTGAGAACCAATTTCAATTTATCCATCTGCAATGTGAAAACGCACGTATTCATTACCTTTCTTGCACGCATCTATAATTGGGCAGTCAAGGCTAACCTGCCCAAATTTCGATTTATATTTATACTGCATACTCCATGTTTCTGATCGTACTTGCATATACGAGTATACATATTTAAATATGTGCTGCCTTAATTTGTACGTAATTTCTTTCCATAATTGGTTTTCTTTAATTGATCTCTATTAAACATTGCATCTGATAGATTTAAATTTAAAATGTTAATGTATAATAAAAGTAGAAATATCAAGAAATTGTAGAAAAATTAATTGACATGATGACTAATAATTGACGTGATTACTAATTAACGGTAATAAGTAGAAGAACCATAATAATGTGCCTGATACTGCTTCGACAAATCTATGAATGCTGTTTTTGGCTGGTGCAATTTAAAGATGATAAAAGTATACATAGGTATATTTTTTATTGTCGTTTCTATCTTCTGAAAAATACAGTTTTTATTTCATGGTCAAAATAGTTTTGATATGCAATTATTGCAATAAACTAAGACTGAAATCTCAAACCAAACACAACCAAATTTCTATTTATTGGATGCGCTTGACATGGACTCAGATTTACAAAGTTCCTATTGCAAGGAAGAAGACTTACCTGTTACTATAATTCGAAGATCGAATACTTATAAATCTTAATAGAATTGAGTATTTTATGGATGAAGGTAAGTGATCTTACAGAAATTATTCTCGGCTAGCTACTTGCCAGAAGAAGGATGATTTAAAAAAACAGACGAATTATTAAGAAAATTGCGTACAATGATTAGTAAATAGATGATTAAATCAGAGGATTGAGCAAATAGCAACTACATATCTATTCATAGATTATTGACAATAAAATAAACAACATTTACCTACCGATAACATACGAAAATCGAAAATAATCTAAAAATTTGTTTATATATTGGATAATTTATTAGATACTTATGTTTTATGATATTTAGTGCCACAATATAATTTAATATAAAGCAATTCATTACACAAAAACTATACATATATTTTATTAAAAAAAAACTAAAGCCCTTCCACAAAAATAAACTGAATATCCACAATATTATATTATATTAATTTGACTAATATAAATTTCACGAAGAATGAACAGGATATCTTCAATAAAGGACAAAAATTTGCTTTTACACCAACCACATCCGACGCCCACAGGACAGCGATAGATCTTCAAGTTACCATCAACAAACATCCTCAAGAAATTGGTAAATATATTTGTGAGTTTGGCCCTGTATAAATCTTTAATTGAATCATCCAGTTTTTAGATGATTCCAATCAGTTGTCTCATCAGTGCAAAATGAGTGTGCTAAAGAAAAACGTCAACAATTGAGAAAATCGTTGAACAAAATCTCCGCAATGTTATTTGAAGAAGTGGCCGAAATGTTACAAGAAGAAATAGTAAAGAAGAAGCAAATTTGGGTGAGAAAATGGATAGAAGATAGAGAAACAACTGGAGGCTCCATATTGCTCATGAAACAACTCCGGTCAGAAGATCTACAAGAATACAGATTGGGTTTAAGAACGACACCAGAAAATTTTGATGAATTGCTTTCCTTAGTAGCAAACTCAATTCAACGTAAAGATACACTGATGAGAGATGCACTACCAGCAAAAGTTAAACTCGAAATAACATTGACATACTTAGCTAGTTTTTCGTTTTACTTCCACATTTTTTATGAATGTATGTACACTACCGTCCATAAATGACGGATCAGTAGCATACAAATTCGTCACTTTAGTAATTTACCTGCCCAAATAGTCCCAATCTAAATAAAATAGGTTTGGTAGGTTTGCAAGATATTTACAAAGGAAAATTGCATAAATTCCTACAATAAATAGCAAGTGTTCAGATGAGAATAAACAAAGTTCTGTTAATCCATTTATGACCTGCAGAGGTACAAAGGCCGTTCTAATAGAAAGAAATCGGTAAAGCCACTTATAATACTGCAATATTTACGTAATTATTCTACGAATGAAGTATTTAGATATTTAGGATATGAAACACTCATTTATCATAGAAGAAGTATTAGTTTGTGCTTTAGTGCTGTCCGATCAACTTGTGATACGAGTACGTAAGATAAAGAATTGTTTATCGCGAAAGAATGGTAAAATGAAAAGAGTTGAGTGCAGAGACACGTAGTGATGTCATTACTTTACATAAAGAAAATTATTCGTTGCGGCAAATTGCGAAAAAACTTAAATTAACTTACCGAGCTGTCTAAGGAACAGTGAAACGCTATAAGACAACAGGAACAACGCATTCCGGAAAGCGATCCGGAAGACCCATAATAACGAACCCGGCTGAAGATCGACGATTGGAAGTAATATCCAAAAGAAAAAGACGTCTAACAGCTCTACAGATTCGAGCTCAACGCAATGAAAGCCGCGAAACGCCAGTGTCCCTTGCTACGGTAAAGAGGCGCTTAACAAAAACAAGGTTACAGGGACGCATTGCTGCTCGCAAACCGTTACTGAGACCACAAAACCGTCAGAAACAGTTGCAATGAGCTAAAGAGCATCAAAATTGGAACATCGATATGTGGAAAAAAGTGTTATGGACTGTTGAGTCAAAATTTCAAATTTTTGGCAGTAATCGGAGTGTTTACGTTCGACGCAGACGAGGTGAAAGAATGCGTGATAATTGTGTTGTGGCTACCGTAAAGCATGGAGGAGGTTCAGTGCTAGTTTGGGGAGCATTTTCCTTCGACGGTGTTGGACATCTGCATCGAATCAACGGAATATTAACAAAAGAGCGGTACAAGGTCATTTTAGAAGAACATGCTATTCCTTCGGGGTTGCGATTGATTGGAGAAGAGTTTCATTTTCAGCAAGATAATGATCCAAAGCACTGCTCGACTTTGTAGAAACTATTTGCAGCAAAAAGAAGCAGATGGAATATTTGTTAACATGATTTGGCCTCCACAATCGCCAGACCTCAATCATATTGAGCTGCTCTGGGATGAGGTGGATAGAAGGGTGAGGGAACATTGTCCACGGTCACAACAACAGCTTTGGGAACATCTCTAAGAGGCATGGAACGCAATTCTAGTAGAGACACTTCGACGACTTGTATTAGGAATGCCCAAAATATGTAAAGCAGTTATTAAGTGTGAAGGTGGATATTTTTCTGAGAATAAATTAAAATAATTTTATTTTTTTATTCAATATTATATGGCTTAGAATACTGATCCCTCATTTGTGGACGGTAGTGTAGTTCTGCGAACCATTTCATTTTTGGAACATAAAACCCACCAGCACCAGATCTTGGGATTTTTCTATTTTATCTACTTCCAAATAATAAGTACACCTCAAAGATTTAATTTTCGCTTTTGCCTCTCCAATATTAAAACCTTCCACATTCATTTCGGTGCAAAGATTGCAGAAGAACGCATTTCTTTATTTTTATAACTATCGGGACGGATATTCCATAGGCACTCGTATTGCCTATAAAGTTGTACAAACTTTAATACTTCCTCTTCTGTTAATTTTGGAGCCATGTTAGATAAAACAACTTTTCTAACAAAACCGTCGTACGTCGTAGAACAAAACAAACACCGGCACACATGGTTTTCTTACAGAGTTTACACAGATACAGCAACACTCACGAAAATACGACGAGCAGGAGGCATCCCTTCTATTACAATCCAGTGCTGGCAGGGTTGTACTCACGATAACTGTTTACAGAAGTATACACTTTGCCAGTTCTGGCATGCCAGCGGACTTGCGCCAGATACTGTATCAATGTAAATCGGCCATAATGTGTAATTCTAACACAGTTAAATTTGATATGGAAGTAGTATTAAAGTAGCATAATTTACCCAACTTGGGAATAGCGCGTACCATTGCTACTCGACGAGGCATGGAGTCAATAAGTCATTGTATGGTACCGGGAGGGAAGGCCAACCATGCTGCTTCAACTCGTTTCCATAACTCCTCAACGTTAGTCGGAGGAGTCGGATAACGTCGAAGTGTTCGATCGGGTATATCCCAGACATGTTCGATTGGGTTCAGATTCGGAGAACGAGCCGGCCATGAAAGCATTCGTATGTGGTGCTTTTCCACAAAGGTTTGTACAACACGCGCGACGTGCGGTCGGGTGTTGTCGTGCATGTGTAGCAGATGTAGGCGTCGCCGAACGTAGGGAAGCACGATGGGCCGTAGCACCTCATCTACGTATCGGCGACTCGTCATGTTCTGCTGTACACGCATCAAACGTGTACGTTCGATATGTTTAATCGCACTCCATACCGGAATGCCCTGCTGGCGGTGGATATTTCGTGGTTGGATACAATGCTCGAGTTGACGCTTATCACGTCACCGATGAACTAAAATTCGCGCGTCACCGACGCTCAATTCGAATCTGGATTCGTCAGAAAACAAAATGTGCCTCCAGTCGATAACCCATCGATATCTTGCCTCGACCCACTGGCGCCGTGTACGGCGGTGCTCGCGACTCAGTGGAATCCATTAGAAGACACGGCGCGTTCACAGTCCACTCTCTAGCAAACACCCTCATACAGTTCGCGTAGTGAGTCCGCTTCCTATCTTGTTGGCCAAACAGCTCCAAGTTACCTATAGGACATACGCGACGCTATAGCGTTGACCGTAAAGGTGTGGGGCAACCCTCTCGCTAGTGAAGGTGCGAACGATTTGGTCCATCATATTCTCGCTATGCCCGTTGCACTGCTCTCCGCTCGAGACGGCGCGCAATTTCACGAAACGATATATACAAAAGGATGCATACCCACAACCACTCCTCGCTCAAACTCGCTCAGGTAACGCGAACGGCCTTTTATTCCGATTAGTACGATTGTATAGCACAGCGTCCGTTTCAGTTTCTATGCTGGCAGAATGTTGCACCTTTCGGAGGTGGTTATTAAAAAATGAAGCTATAGAAAAAATCGAAACTCGTTGCATCAACTCGTCTAAAATTATGCATGTATCTTTACGTGTTTAGATTATACAGGTTGTGCTCGTCATTTTTTCCATCAGTGTATAACACCAGCAACTCAGCAATTCTAGGAAACAAAAATTTATTGCCAGTTAAAACTAGAAAGGTTTCGTACAATACATTGCTAAGAAAATCAATCTCGTTTTAGTACATATTCCACCAATTTCAATGACCGTATCAGTTTTACATGGAATCTACTTCAATTTTTACATCAAATGGATTAGGTTGAAGTTAATCATTTTTCAATTTTGATTTAAATGTTGTTATGGTAATATTAAAAGAACGATTTGTTTGATTACAACGATATAGCAGTATGTACTACGAAAATGATCATATGAAGTATGAGTTCATTTGTTGCATTCAGAGTTAGGTTATATTCACATGTAATCAGTTATTGTCATTATAAATAGAAGTAGAACATATTTCATTTAAGGAATATATTTCAAACATTTTCGAAAGTTGTATAATCATTTAATTGGGAGGTACAAAAGTTAAATACAATATCACAGCAAAACTTTGTTCCAGAACAATATCTACCTGTCCTTACGATAGCTGCTGAAAATATATACATATAAAATCAAGGAATACTACAATTGCACCATTTACTATATTAAAAAGTCAAATAAAATGTGCAATATTATTATATATAAATGTTGTTTGTGTAGTACTTTTGTTAAATGCATTTAAATAACAGTATGTTTTATTTCTAAGCGCATTTGTGTTCCTTTGTAGTTTAGCATTAACTTTGATGTTAATATGGCACTATTGAACTTTCACTGAGTGTATATACTTTTCTGCAATATTGTATCCTCTAGTCTGTAGATTATTTTAAACATACTTCTGTTTCGAATCAAATTTAAATGAATTCAACGTTCACAATTTTTGAGATAAATACTGAATTTGCTCAATGTAACCATCCATTAAAATTGTATCTTATGTTTCAAGTTGTACACAGCTTTCTTGATCTATCTCAAAACATAAAATAGCGTTCATGTTTAGTGTACACAAATGAGAATTTTTATGATTTATTCGTCTGGAAGTTCCATTGGAAGGAACATCGTGAAAGTTCTGGAATTCAATGTATTCAATCCTAAAGGTCATTTAGAATATTTTATTACATGAAGTATGTAATATAAACATGATTAATGCCATGCCATAAATTGATAAACAAACCGCAAAACAGAAGTTAGACAAGATAATCACTAATAAAAAATTTAGAAGATTCTACGTTTGGATTCATTCAGAAACTTATGGGCTTTTTATTAGAGAAATAATTTATAAGAATTTTTGCCAATGTAAACTTCAATGAAAATATCTATACGGTACCACTCACAGATAAGACGCAAAACAATTAGAATCTTTAATGTTTCTTTGTTAAATGGTTTTCGTTTTTATTTTCGGTACACTCTGGCAATTCTGAGTTTCATATCTGTTTAGCCGGAAATTTCCTCAACTTCGACAATAATTCTCGTAGAAAGTTTGTGTTTTACGATCTGGGTTTTTATACCGCTACTTAGTACATCAGAACAAACGTTAATTTTCCTGTTAGAACTGCAGGGTTGCTGCTGTTGCTATTGCTATAATTTTATTGCGTAAGTTGCGAACTTCAGTAAAAATTATTTGGATCTTGTATATGGTTGCTAGCCGTATTAGACGCCTTCCTTTCGTAAGAAAGATACATGCGTTTATTTTGTCGTGTAATTTGTGTCACACAAGGATCTCGGTTAAAATATGTGAGTTGTGAGAACAAGCTAGTCAAATTATCTTTTCTAATTTAATTAATTATAATCAATAAATAAAATCCAGTTGTTAAAACGTTCCAGTTTTATAGTTATAGGCACCTAACAGGCAATTCTGAGCAAAACAAGCTCTATATTTAGATCTATAACAACGCAGGTAGGTCTATCTTAGGGTAGTGGTTGCTAGGGCATACTACCTTTCTTCTATATCGATGATTTACTCAAAAACAAAGCTATTTACATTTGTGAATATATTGTGAAACAAAATATTGGTACAAAAGGCGAGCCAGAAAGTAATAAGTTGAAGCGTTAGGTGAAAATTAGCAAATAACATTAAGAAACAATAACATTAAAAATAAAACAGCTAATTAGGTAATTAATAGAAGCTATACTTATACAATCTTGATGAATAATATAATTATGGGCTTGGATACAAATGTGGGTTGGGTGAATCTTAAGTCAGATAGCAATTTACAAAATTCACAGAAAATAAGTCAAACAACGATTTCATTATACGCTTGTGTAATGTTTGTAAAGATATGATTTTTGTAGCGATATAAATTAATCCAGCGAATCGTATGTTTGCTGATGATTTTGTAAATATAAATATATGTAGAAATTTGTGAATGATTACACTCATTGATAAACTTTCTTTATTTTAGGAAAACTTTTTTTGCTGTCAGATAAAAATTCTCAATTGACTATACAATGCACGCTGTAGTCTACTGTATAAGCAGCGTTATAGTTTTCTTCCAATATTATGAGTACTTTGCACAGATTTGAATTGAGATTTACTAATTTAGTTTACAGTATTTAGTTGTAGTAAACAGTATACACTTGTCACCATATGTAATTGTTATCTTTGGTATTTTATTGTTTCAATTAATAAGTAAGAAATTTTAAACAATGTTTCAGTACATTTTTTACATATCTTTTTCATATCAAACTGTGATATATTAGCATGATACTTGGTGATACCTTTACTGTGCATATTCTTTGGGGTTTTGTTTGCAGGAATAGAGTAGGTAGTTTATACCTAACTCCAAATGTTTCAGGTGTGCAGTCACTAGATTATAAACAAAATAAAACAGTGTTTTCTTTTAGTGATAGTTCGTTGCCATTTTACAAACTTTTCAGCATAATAAAAAAATGTAGTTTTTAAAAAGGTCCGTCCTGAAATTTCCCGTCAATGACGTCTTTGCTGAGATAATTAGCTCGGGTTTCCGTGATTGCGGTGCAGTAAGATGTCAGGTGTTCTGAATTTTCATGCTCCGCCCCGCAGAACCTGCAGTCACTATTCTGTTTTAGACCTATCCTTGTCATGTATTCCCCAAGATGACAATGCCCTGTAGGAAAACCTGTGAGGATGGGTGGTCTATTTCTGCTTAGTTCTAGCAAAGTTTTTCCTCTGTGCTTATTGTAGTTTCCATGGAATATCTTGGATGTCTCAGACCAGGAAGATTCTCCCAGAAGGATGCTCTAAGTCTCTCTTCTCTATCTTTAAGTTCTTTTTTTTAGGTGCTCATTCCTATACCACAGAACGGTTCCGGTCGCACAAAGTTGTGGCGGCCTTCCTTGCTAATAGATTATCTTTTTTGCTGCCTCTCATTCCAGTATGTCCTGGTACTCAGCATAATGCAACTCTGTTTCCTTTGCCTAGGTTATTTAATCTGTTAAGACATTCCCAAACTAATTTCGAGCTGACGAACCTGCAGTTGCTATTCCGTTTTGGTCCTATCCTTGTCATGTGTTCGGTAAGATGATAATGCCCTGTAAGAAAACCTGTGAGGTAACGTAGTCTGTTTCTGCTTGGTTCTAGCAAGGTCTTTGCTCTACACTTGTTGGAGTTGTTGCTTCCGATTCCTGTCCAGGTTCAGTTGAGCACATCTTCCAATAGCGTTGATTTCCGCTTGGAAGATAGTGGGGTATATTCCCATTGCCTCGAAGTATTTGGTTCCTGGACCAAATATCCCTGCACCTGCTCCTTTGTCGGTTTTATAACCGTCCATATACCATTTGATGGTGTTTTCTTTTAGGGAGTACGTGGAGTGTTGTCGCCTGTCGTTTCTCTTTATACGACCGAGATATTCAAGTTTGCGATCTTTTATTGTATTTATTAATTCAGCATCTTTCTCCATTCTTCGCCAGACTTCTTCATTAGATACATGTTCTGTCTATGAAAAAAATTAAGATTCTACGATAAAGCTACATTTCAAAAGCTGCTACTTTCTTGGTAGTTGGCTCGGTCAAGGTCCAATACTCTACTCCGTATAGCAAGACAGAAAAGATGTAGCAATTGAGAAGCCTCATATTTGTAGTTAGTGCAAGATATACCAATTTGAAAAACACGACTCTTGCTTTTTTTTGCTAATAGAGGGGATACACATTCTTGACATATTCCTCGTAAGATATTTATAGCATCCGACTGCTCTCCGTCAATGGTTACGAATTTTCGTACCCCTTGCCTCTTCCCGCCGTTATTTATCCTATGTCTGAAATCAACCGGTATGCGCTGACTGATCCCAGTATAGTCGCGACATTATATCTAGATCTTTTTCATCCATCCCAAAACAGCTCAGTATTTTCACTAATTTGTGGTGTTGGACTTCGATACTCCGATATACATAGTTAATTACAACTAAATATCAATAGAAGTTTTATTTTGTTTGTACAATATAGTGGATAGGTTGGATAATTACAGACATAATCGATATATTATTAATTACAATACACAGAGATAGTGAGTCCTGCTTTGCGCCATTTGTTGGGTTTGCTCTTGGTGGAATACTGTTAGGATACCATATTTACATAAAAGAATGATTCTCTTCATAACTATACATGGTATGTCACGACATTGCGATTTCAATTTTTGCAGGTAATAATTTTGTGCAGCGTGCTTTCGTTTTAAAATAATTTTTCTACCGATTACACCGCAAATGCCTATCAATTATCTGATTTCAACTATCACTTTGTCTAATAAACCTTGTCTGTAAAACTAACCGTTTTTGAATTATTTCAATTTTTGTAAAAAAGTGAGAGCTATGGGCTATGGCAAACGACCATTTTTCTAAAAAAATTAGTGCATGCAGAAATTTCAAATTCTAAGCAATTATTTAGGAAACTGTCTTGTATCAAATGTAGTATTATAAACTTTACAAAACTGTACCTATACTATACATTCGATTTGAAATAAGAAAGGTCGATAAGCATTTCCAGTAAAGTAGAAATCTAAAATTATTTCAAAGTAAAACAAGTACATAGCACAAAATCATTACCTGCAACATTTTAAATCGCAATGTTTATTAGTTCTCGATATTCTTTTAACCAAAATTCTTAGTGACGTATCCTGTATAGAAATAACAAAAATAAAAGGTTTTAAGTTTTCACAAGAAAGTCGACTCCTCTATATAACTACGAACGCTTGCGGATTGTATGAGCGAAGCATTTGGTTGACGTATTGAAAATGTCCAATGATGGCTAATTAGTTAGGGGTAGACTATATTATGTGTGAACGTAAAAATATTAACTATATAAATCATGCTGATAGACAAAGTCATGGTAGCGTTCGATAAACATGCAGCTGCATATTTTAATAATCTAACTAAATGGGAATAGACTTTCAGAGTTCGTATCTGCAAGGTCAAAATAATAGAGGAAGGTCACCTGATATTGGGTACTCTTCTTTATTCAACTTTTCTATGTGAAAAAACATATTTTATTAATTCTTCTTCTAAAATAAATGGACTTATTTCACACACGATACGTATTTTAACCAAGTTATCACAGCATAAATCGGATACGTAAACTTTTTGTCATTACCATCACAATCCTCATTGGAAGCAAATTGGCAATGTAGCCAGGTTTCACCATAGTGTTCCTCAGAAGAATTTCCTGTGCAGAAAACACGTTGCGTCGTCGCTGATATCCGTGTCCATATTTGACTCATCGTTATAAGGGATAACAGTCCGAGGATTCATTGTCGTGTAAAATCTTTTATGCTTCTTGTTTATCGCTTTATTTTTCGCCTATCACGTAATTTTGGATATCTTTCAAGAGATCTTCAGAGATTGTTTTTTTTTTTGGTGTCTAAATTTATGTGAACTAGTAGGGGAAGAGAGGGCAAAGTGGAAAGGCTTAACCATTTTGGTTCTAATTACTTTATGGTGGCTTTTAGAGATGCAAAATTTTGCGGAAGTACTGACAACAACGTTGGCCACATATGTTTATAGTACAATACAATAAGAGATTTTCGTGGAAAAAAAGTTTTACTAGAAAACTCATACTTTCCACTTTGAAAATTCGAAAGGGTAAAGTGGAAAGAAAGAAAAGCACGTGATTAGTTCACAAATATGTTTAATTCTCATTACTTTAATAAATTATAATTATTTGCAGTTGTCACAATAGTAAAGCTGATCCATGTCAGTAAGATCTGCGGACATTTCATGAGCCCATTCCTCAATCCATGTTTCAACAGAAGGACTAACATATCTTTCGCCGCAAAACAAACAAAATGTAGAGTGGGAGTTTTCTGAATCCTTGGATGTTTCGTTGTTCTTTTGTTTACAATATTTTTCCTTTACTGACTTTAAGGAAATGTTTAGTTTCGGCTTTTATTCGCCTTTATTCGCTTCTTTCCAGTTTGCCCGTAATGAGACATCTTTCTTTTTTTTTGATTAAGTAGTAAGCATTCTAACCAAATCTAGTTATCATTGCGGTAGATTATTAGAGACTTATCAATGTATAAGTTGCTAATATAACATTGAGGAATTAATTTGAATTTGCAATATAATATTAATTTTCAACCTACCTAAATATTTTTAAACGTTCACAATAAATTAACAAACGCAGTTATCATAAATGCCGCAGCTCTCTAGAATTAAACTTCATGTCATATCTAGCGTTAAGAACATGCACTAGTTGACTATCCACTCAAATAGATGACAGTTCTCTAGAAACTGGTTAAAATGACCACTTTTCGCTATGCCCACCCTTTCCACTTTGCCCTCTCTTCCCCTACTGTTTTATGGTTTGGCTAGAGTCCTATCTAAAATCTGCGGTTGAGGCGGTGTTTTTTGTCTTTGTCTTCCTAACAGAAAATCGTTTCTGAAAATATATTCTGATTGAATCGAGTGTTTTGCGAAACATATTGACTGACATCTCAGCTTTCACACATAAGCAAGATAGAATAATTTGCAAATTTTTAAGGAGCCAATAGTTTCAGAAAAAGTTTTTTTGTTACTAATTTGGGTTCTTGAATAATACGTCTTTAATGGTGACATAAAGGACAGATTTAATGGTTGAATTTTATGTGAAGTATGGCTTGCTGTGACACACATAAAATTTGTGTTGTCCAGATTCCGAGTATGGTCATCAAGGATGAGCAACACCGGCACTTTTTATTTTATTTTTTTAAAATCCTCGACATTTCCTCAGAGATAAATGAAGATGATGTTTAAAGAATTTTTCTAGCCATTTTTTACTAGTTGTCACATTTTGGTTTGAAATTGGACGAGGAAAATTATTCCTGATACGCCAGTGTAGGAACGTCGGCGAATTCTAGACCGTAATATTTTTGTCCATTTCCAAATAATACTGTACCAAATCTTCCATTTCAACCGTTAAAATTAGTTTTAGATCCATTTGTGATACGTATTGTTCTTGTAAGGGTTCTCCACGTTTAACGTTAAGTTTAAGTATTGATTTTCTAACATTAAAACTTCTTGATGTCTTCAAATATCCCATTTCTTTACTTGCAACAATGTTAATGGGACCAAACACACATATTAAAAAAGAAAAGAAGTTTAAATAAACTAAAAAAGTTGAATTAATTAAATTTAAATGTGAAAATAACAACAATAGAAAATCACTTTAATCTTCGTTACCATTTCGACCAAACTATTTTGTCAAATATTGCTATACAATATGGAAGGAGTTCCAGAAGAAAAGGAGTCATTCGTTAGTTCCCAAGATAGTGTACCTACATGATTGTTTTGGTTCTTTTATGAAGAGACGGTTGATGGTACTTATCACCTTTCTATGTGTTTGTCTTTAAAATACCTATGAGAATAATGTATTGATGTTATTACGTTGTTAATTTGTTGTTATAACGCTTGACAATTACTAATATATATTCTCAGGATAACTACATACTAATATAAGTATACAGGATAACAACTTGAACTACGAAAGCCTATTGATAGGAGAAGGTAGTGGGGGTAAAATTAAAACTATCCATTTTAGTATTGTCAACTGTTTGTATGACAGGAATGTCAGTGGTTATGTCAAATACTATGGCAAATTATAAAACCACTTTATAATTTGGACAATTTCATTAATTGTGTATTCCATTAGGATAGTTTGATGGTTTGGTAAAATATTTGACATAACCACTGACATTTCTGTTATATAAAAAGTTGACAATAGTAAAATAAATACATTTAATTTTAACTCCCACCACCTTCCATAAATAGGCTTTCGTAGTTCAAGTTGTTAGCCTGTATATTATAAAACAAAAAGTTTATTTTTCTAAAAGTACAGGGTGGTCTTTAAAAATTAAGAACATAGTTACGAAAGAATAAAACCTATCAACATTGAAAGATTAATTATGCGATTAAAAATATTTATTGACTTTAATTAGTTGGTCGCTACTTTTATCATTTATATATTGCAAAGAAGCAATATATTACTATTTTATTGTAATAAATTTTAATAACTGTTTTTATACAATTAAAATATTTACTATAAATTATTTTATTTTAAAATTGCGTTGGCGATTTTGTAGGTTTTTACGAGCGTTGAAATTTTTATTGGTTAATTCTTCGTCGATGCGAAATAAACCATTGTCGAAACGTTGTTAAATTAATAAATATTTATAATTTGTTTATAAAAAGCTCAGAAACTTTAACGCAGGATATTTATCAAATAATTAAATGAAAAAACGTAAATATAATACTATTTCTAATTTGAATAAATTTCGATTTTCTGTTCTTTATGTTTAGTAATGTTTAATAGCCATTACACAATTATTCAATGAATTTATTTAGTGTCAGTATTTTATTTTATAAATTGCTTGGTGATTTTGTGGTCGTGGTATTTTCATAGCTTTAATAACTTTTTATTGTAGTTAATATCTTTATCGTCGATGCGAAATAAACACGTTATTGTCGAAGATTTTTTTTGTTATCACTGGCGTCCAAATTTAACTTATTTTATTTTAGCCTAATTTGTTTATAAAATATAGTACAGAAACTTTGGAACAAAGGTTTTTAAATTTTTTGTTGTGAATTAGGCAGTATTATTATTTTATTATGAGCAACTTTTTATTATTATTACTATTTGTATGTATACACAGATTTGTATTAGATATGTTAATCCTATGTATCTATTTACCTTGCAACAAAAATAACTGAATATTACTATTAATCACTAATTGTTATTTTAGCTAGATGATTTCAATTTTGTTTTATTGTGCCACAGAGGTTTCAGATATTTTTTTTAGTTTAGAAAATTTGTAGACGAGCTTATCGGCAGATATTGCAGAAATTTGTTTTTTTATAAAAAGTATATCGGGAAACGGAATCGCACGTATTAAGATAAGATCACACTTCAGTGGTATAGAAATCTAGAAAGTAGATAAATACTCAATAAGCTATTGGATTACTTTGAACCTGGTTCAAATTAGAAGTCACTATCTAAAGTCAGATATACACATATTCCAACTAATAAGTTTCAAAAAGAAAAGTTTCGCATCCGGTTGTAGATACGATAATTATAAGTGTCTTTGTGCATTATTTGTTTGTGCGACTGCAACGAACAATTCTTAATAATAATAAATTACCAGTTGAGTTAATGCCTGTATGATAGCGCGTAGCTAAAGTAATACAGCAATTTTGCAGCAAAATATGATTTGCCTATAAAATCCGAATATCCAAGTAAAAGCATAGGTTTATGCGTTTATAGAAAAAGTTGTTTTAAAATAGATTCGTTTAAAATTGGAAGACTGGGTGTATGGTTTTCATTAGGTAATTGCTAAGAATGTGAGCTATTTTCGACGCGATCTTCAAACAAATTTGATCATATTTTATTTTTGGTATTTCCTGTGAGAGCTTCGTGTTTTTAAATGATCGTATCATATTTTGTGGTAACCTAGGATATAATTTATACTCTCGGGTTTCTGTAATAGCGGTGGAGTTAGATGTCAGATGTTCCGAATTTTTAGCCTCTGCACCACAGTACTTGCAGTCGCTATTCTGTTTCAGAGCTATCCTTCTCATGTGTTCCCCAAGGTGACAGTGCCCTGTAAAAAAACCTATGACGATGCATAGTATGTTTCTGCTTAGTTCTAGCAAGGTATTTGCTTGTTGTAGTTTTTAAGGAATATCTTGAAATATCGCAAACCAGTGCGATTTTCTCAGAGAGATACTCTGAGTTTCCTCTCTCTATCTTGGAATTTATTTCTGTAGGTGCTCATCTCTATACTGCAAAACGGCTCTGGTCCCACACACGAAGTTGTGGCGGCCTTTCTCGCTAATAGGTTAGCTTCTTCGTTTCCGCTGATTCCAGTGTGTTTTGGTAGTGCAATTCTGTTGTCTTTGTCTAGGTTGTTTAGTCTGCTAAGGCACTTCCAGACTAATTTCGAGCTGATGGTCTTAGAACACAGCTATGGCTATTGGAGAAAATTGCAATGCTTTGCTTTCGATAGTTTCTGCCCAGGTTCAGTCTTGCAATGGCATTGGTCGGGGATTGGAAGACCACTGCACTTGTTCCTTTGTCGGTTTTAGAACCATCTACGTCCCATTTAATTGTGTTTGCTTTTAGAGAGTAGGTGGAACTGTCAATCATAGTCCAAAGCGCTAGTTTGACTTTCTATCTGATAACACACTTAATGTATCGTTAACTTAGTTATAATTTAATTGTTGATTAAATGTCATGTTGGTTTAACCTTGAAAGCGATGGGAATATGTATATTTTAATTTAAACATTTTTTTGAAATTTGATTTTTAATGAATACATTAATTTTATTAAAATAATAGTTTTCGGTCTCTGTTGTAAACTAATTGTTCAAATAAGGATAACTTATATTTTTGAAAGAATGTGAGAAAGAATTCGTAATTCAGTTTTGCAGACAAACAAAACCAACTGGTTATAAACTGTGTTCACGGTTAGGGTTTCAAAGAGATGAAAGATCGTTATTATTATTTTCGGATACTGTTATTTAGGAAATACGCATCGTTTGGTCTTTTACATAGATAATTTATGGCAGTATTATTACATTTCGAATTTTGTTTCCATTCTTAAACCTAATTGAATTAAAAAGTACTACGTTATAATTTTGTTATTATGTGTAAATTAGAAACGTTACAACACTCAAATAAAATTAATTTTGTTAAAAACAAATTAACGTATATTTCCTTAATAACCATATCCCAAAACAGAAAGAGATGATAGTACTGTGAAAAATGTCTTTTTATTAAAACTTCTGCTTATCAAGAAACCCCGAAAGCCATACTTAAAAATTAGATTCGGTATCTAAGGTATATTTAAAAGTTTGAAATTTGCGAATTATTGAAAATTTATCTAAACATAAAAACGTAAGTACCTATTTGTATTTAAGGAATAAATGTAACTACAATAAAGACATTTAAGATACATTTAACATATATGGAAAACATTAGATAGAAATAAATGTTCCATATTTCATCCCGAGTTGCTTGGGCAATTCGAATTTTGACGAGTTATAGGATATATATAATCATCACAATTATTAACACTATAAAAAGTGTTACGGAAGAGATTTGGTTTTGACTATAAAATTGTGTAAACTTGATAACATCTCAATAATTCTTGTCGTACTTGTCTTTCGAAATAAGTTGCAAAAATATTGTTTTATATGTTCTTAATACGTATTCCATATACAATGCACGCTGTAGTCTACTGTATAAGCAGCGTACTTGCACAGTACTTTGCACAGATTTGAATTGAGATTTACTAATTTAGTTTACAGTATTTAGTTGTAGTAAACAGTATACATTGGTACCATATGTAATGGTTATCTTTGGTATATTATTGTTTCAATTAATAAGTCACAAATTTTAAACAATGTTTCAGTACATTTTTTACATATCAATCTTTTTCATATCAAACTGTGACATATTAGCGTGATATTTGGTGATACCTTTACTGTGCATATTCTTTGGGGTGTTGTTTGCAGGAATAGAGTAGGTAGTTGATTCCTAACGTGTTTCAGGTGTGCAGTCACTAGATTATAAACAAAATAAAGCAGTATTTTCTTTTAGTGATAGTTCGTTGCCATTTTACAAACTTTTCAGCATAATAAAAAAATGTAGTTTTTAAAAAGGTCCGTCCCGAAATTTCTCGTCGGTTTGGAATTGCGCTGCGGCATATTGATCTATTGTGCCCCCTTGCATTTGCTGTAAGCTGCTGCGGTATGCTCGCTCTCAAAGCCTTCCTTGCTAATAGATTATCTTCTTTGTTGCCTCTCATTCCTGTATGTCCTGGTACTCAGCATAATGCAACTCTGTTTCCTTTGCCTAGGTTATTTAATCTGTTAAGACATTCCCAAACTAATTTCGAGCTGACGAACCTGCAGTTGCTATTCCGTTTTGGTCCTATCCTTGTCATGTGTTCGGTAAGATGATAATGCCCTGTAAGAAAACCTGTGAGGTAACGTAGTCTGTTTCTGCTTGGTTCTAGCAAGGTCTTTGCTCTACACTTGTTGGAGTTGTTGCTTCCGATTCCTGTCCAGGTTCAGTTGAGCACATCTTCCAATAGCGTTGATTTCCGCTTGGAAGATAGTGGGGTATATTCCCATTGCCTCGAAGTATTTGGTTCCTGGACCAAATATCCCTGCACCTGCTCCTTTGTCGGTTTTATAACCGTCCATATACCATTTGATGGTGTTTTCTTTTAGGGAGTACGTGGAGTGTTCTCGCCTGTCGTTTCTCTTTATACGACCGAGATATTCAAGTTTGCGATCTTTTATTGTATTTATTAATTCAGCATCTTTCTCCATTCTTCGCCAGACTTCTTCATTAGATACATGTTCTGTCTATGAAAAAAATTAAGATTCTACGATAAAGCTACATTTCAAAAGCTGCTACTTTCTTGGTAGTTGGCTCGGTCAAGGTCCAATACTCTACTCCGTATAGCACGACAGAAAAGATGTAGCAATTGAGAAGCCTCATATTTGTAGTTAGTGTAAGATATACCAATTTGAAAAACACGACTCTTGCTTTTTTTTGCTAATAGAGGGGATACACATTCTTGACATATTCCTCGTAAGATATTTATAGCATCCGACTGCTCTCCGTCAATGGTTACGAATTTTCGTACCCCTTGCCTCTTCCCGCCGTTATTTATCCTATGTCTGAAATCAACCGGTATGCGCTGACTGATCCCAGTATAGTCGCGACATTATATCTAGATCTTTTTTCATCCATCCCAAAACAGCTCAGTATTTTCACTAATTTGTGGTGTTGGACTTCGATACTCCGATATACATAGTTAATTACAACTAAATATCAATAGAAGTTTTATTTTGTTTGTACAATATAGTGGATAGGTTGGATAATTACAGACATAATCGATTTATTATTAATTACAATACACAGAGATAGTGAGTCCTGCTTTGCGCCATTTGTTGGGTTTGCTCTTGGTGGAATACTGTTAGGATACCATATTTACATAAAAGAATGATTCTCTTCATAACTATACATGGTATGTCACGACATTGCGATTTCAATTTTTGCAGGTAATAATTTTGTGCAGCGTGCTTTCGCTTTAAAATAATTTTTCTACCGATTACACCGCAAATGCCTATCAATTATCTGATTTCAACTATCACTTTGTCTAATAAACCTTGTCTGTAAAAGTAACCGTTTTTGAATTATTTCAATTTTTGTAAAAAAGTGAGAGCTATGGACTACGGCAAACGACCATATTTCTAAAAAAAATAGTGCATGCAGAAATTTCTAATTCTAAGCAATTATTTAGGAAACTGTCTTGTATCAAATGCAGTATTATAAACTTTACAAAACTGTACCTATACTATACATTTGATTTGAAATAAGGAAGGTCGATAAGCATTTCCAGTGAAGTAGAAATCTAAAATTATTTCAAAGTAAAAAAAGTACATAGCACAAAATCATTACCTGCAACATTTTAAATCGCAACGTTTATTAGTTCTCGATATTCTTTTAACCAAAATTCTTAGTGACGTATCCTGTATAGAAATAGCAAAAATAAAAGGTTTTAAGTTTTCACAAGAAAGTCGACCCTGGTGAAAATAGCGCCTCTATATAACTACGAACGCTTGCGGATTGTATGAGGGAAGCATTTGGTTGACGTATTGAAAATGTCCAATAATGGCTAATTAGTTAAGGGTAGACTATATTATGTGCGAACGTAAAAATATTAACTATATAAATCCGTTCGATAAAAATGCAGCTGCATATTTTAATAATTTAACTAAATGGGAATAGACTTTCAGAGTTCGTACGTGCAAGGTCAAAATAATAGAGGAAGGTCACCTGATATTGGGTACTCTTCTTTATTCAACTTTTCTATGTGAAAAAACATATTTTATTAATTCTTCTTCTAAAATAAATGGACTTATTTCACACACGATACGTATTTTAACCAAGTTATCACAGCATAAATCGGATACGTAAAGTTTTTGTCATTATCATCACAATCCTCATTGGAAGCAAATTGGACAATGTAGCCAGGTTTCGCCATAGTGTTCCTCAGAAGAATTTCCTGTGCAGAAAACACGTTGCGTCGTCGCTGATATCCGTGTCCATATTTGACTCATTGTTATAAGGGATAACAGTCCGAGGATTCATTGTCGTGTAAAATCTTTTATGCTTCTTGTTTATCGCTTTATTTTCCGCCTATCACGTAATTTTGGATATCTTTCAAGAGATCTTCAGAGATTGTTTTTTTGTTGGTGTCTAAATTGATGTGAACTAGTAGGGGAAGAGAGGGCAAAGTGGAAAGGCTTAACCATTTTGGTTCTAATTACTTTATGGTGGCTTTTAGAGATGCAAAATTTTGCGGAAGTACTGACAACAACGTTGGCCACATATGTTTATAGTACAATACAATAAGAGATTTTCGTGGAAAAAAAGTTTTACTAGAAAACTCATACTTTCCACTTTGCCCTTTATATTAGGGCAAAGTGGAAAATTCGAAAGGGTAAACTGGAAAGAAAGAAAAGCACGTGATTAGTTCACAAATATGTTTAATTCTCATTACTTTAATAAATTATAATTATTTGCAGTTGTCACAATAGTAAAGCTGATCCATGCCAGTAAGATCTGCGGACATTTCATGAGTCCATTCCTCAATCCATGTTTCAACAGAAGGACTAACGTATCTTTCGCCGCAAAACAAACAAAATGTAGAGTGGCAGTTTTCTGAATCCTTGGATGCTTTGTTGTTCTTTTGTTTACAATATTTTTCCTTTACTGACTTTAAGGAAATGTTTAGTTTTGGCTTTTATTCGCTTCTTTCCAGTTTGCCCGTAATGAGACATCTTTCTTTTTTTTTGATTAAGTAGTAAGCATTCTAACCAAATCTAGTTATCATTGCGGTAGATTATTAGAGACTTATCAATGTATAAGTTGCTAATATAACATTGAGGAATTAATTTGAATTTGCAATATAATATTAATTTTCAACCTACCTAAATATTTTTAAACATTCACAATAAATTAACAAACGCAGTTATCATAAATGCCGCAGCTCTTTAGAATTAAACTTCATGTCACATCTAGCGTTAAGAACATGCACTAGTTGACTATCCACTCAAATAGATGACAGTTCTCTAGAAACTGGTTAAAATGACCACTTTCCGCTTTGCCCACCCTTTCCACTTTGCCCTCTCTTCCCCTACTGTTTTATGGTTTGGCTAGAGTCCTATCTAAAATCTGCGGTTGAGGCGGTGTTTTTTGTCTTTGTCTTCCTAACAGAAAATCGTTTCTGAAAATATATTCTGATTGAATCGAGTGTTTTGCGAAACATATTGACTGATATCTCAGCTTTCACACATAAGCAAGATAGAATAATTTGCAAATTTTTTAGCTTTTTTTAGTTTCAGAAAAAGTTTTTTTGTTACTAATTTGGTTTCTTCCTTGAATAATACGTCTTTAATGGTGACATAAAGGACAGATTTAATGGTTGAATTTTATGTGAAGTATGGCTTGCTGTGGCACACATAAAATTTGTGTTGTCCAGATTCCGAGTATGGTCACCAAGGATGAGCAACACGAGAACTTCTTTTTAGGATTTTTGATTTTGATAAATGTTATGTATTTTGTTCCCCGGAACTTTTTATTTTGTTTTTTTGAAAATCCTCGACATTTCCTCAGAGATAAATGAAGATGATGTTTAAAGAATTTTTCTAGCCATTTTTTACTAGTTGTCACATTTTGGTTTGAAATTGGACGAGGAAAATTATTCCTGATACGCCAGTGTAGGAACGTCGGCGAATTCTAGACCGTAATATTTTTGTCCATTTCCAAATAATACTGTACCAAATCTTCCATTTCAACCGTTAAAATTAGTTTTAGATCCATTTGTGATACGTATTGTTCTTGTAAGGGTTCTCCACGTTTAACGTTAAGTTTAAGTATTGATTTTCTAACATTAAAACTTCTTGATGTCTTCAAATATCCCATTTCTTTACTTGCAACAATGTTAATGGGACCAAACACACATATTAAAAAGGAAAAGAAGTTTAAATAAACTAAAAAAGTTGAATTAATTAAATTTAAATGTGAAAATAACAACAATAAAAAATCACTTTAATCTTCGTTACCATTTCGACCAAACTATTTTGTCAAATATTGCTTTATATGGAAGGAGTTCCAGAAGAAAAGGAGTCATTCGTTAGTTCCCAAGAGAGTGTACCTACATGATTGTTTTGGTTCTTTTATGAAGACACGGTTGATGGTACTTATCACCTTTCTATGTGTTTGTCTTTAAAATACCTATGAGAATAATGTATTGATGTTATTACGTTGTTAATTTTTGTTTTCTATTTGGAACGCGATTGAGTTGTTCTTAATTATGTGCCCTTTCAAAATATATTCTCATTTGTTGTTATAGCTACATACTAATATAAGTATACAGGATAACAACTTGAACTACGAAAGCCTATTGATAGGAGAAGGTAGTGGCGGGTAAAATTAAATCTATCCATTTTAGTATTGTCAACTGTTTGTATGACAGGAATGTCAGTGGTTATGTCAAATACCATGGCAAATTATAAAACCACTTTATAATTTGGACAATTTCATTAATTGTGTATTCCATTAGGATAAAGTTTGATGGTTCGGTAAAATATTTGACATAACCACATTCCTGTCATATAAAAAGTTGACAATAGTAAAATGGATACATTTAATTTTAACTCCCACCACCCTCTCCTATCAATAGGCTTTCCTAGTTCAAGTTGTTAGCCTGTATATTGCAAAGAAGCACTGCTTTATTTTAATAAATTTTAATAACTGCTTTTATACAATTAAAATATTATGAAGCTTAATAGTTGCGAGTAGGTTTTTACGAGCGTTGAAATTTTTTGGGTGTTCTGCTGAGAAGCCAGGCAAACGTTGTTAAATTAATAAATATTTATACTTACATAAAAAGCTCGCATTTAACGCAGGATATATTTATCAAATAATTAAATAAAAAACCGAAATATATTACTATTTCTAGTTTGAATAAATTTCGATTTTCTGTTCGTTTATGTACAATTATTCGAATTTATTTACTATAAATTATTTTATTTTATAAATTGCGTTGGCGATTTTGTGGTAGTGGTATTTTCAATAGCTTTAATAACTGTTTTATTGTAGTTAATATCTATCGTCGATGCGAAATAAACACGTTATTGTCGAAGATTTGTTGTTATCACTGGCGTCCAAATTTAAGTTATTTTATTTTAGCCGTAATTTGTTTATAAAATACAGTACAGAAACTTTGGAACAAAGGTTTTTAAATTTTTTGTTGTGAATTAAGAGTATACTTTTAATGAGCAATTTTTGTTACGGGCTCATTACTTGCATGAAAAACTATCTTTCAGAACTGATGTTGATAACTTGAACCTGAGGTTCAGAGGTCTATTAACCCCGCCACTCCATTCTTCACAGCATTTTAAGAAATGTTTTACCTATACCATTACACAAACTTATAATCAATGCTACAATGAATATCAGTCTGCTAATATCAGGATTTTTAAGGCTACTATTTTTCTTAGGTTATTTGGGCAGCAGTGCACCGGCGGATCAGTCAGCCTTAGCTTCTTCCTTCTTTTCTTTGCTTCTTTCTTTCCTCTCTTTATTTCCTCTTTTTTTGTATCGGCCAATGTTTATTGAATATCTTTGTGTGTCTGTGGATGTTCTTGCTTTGGTGATATCTGGTACTGTTTACTGGTTGGTTGAAGAGCAGTCATGGTTTTGCTCGCGCTCCATGCCTGAAACCCGCCATTTTCCTATTTTTTTTATTGTTTTATTTTGTTTTATGCATGTGTCTATACTGTATATTACACTGGAAATAAAGGCACTATTATTATTATTATTATTATTATTATTATTATTATTATTATTATTATTATTATTGTATGTACATAGATTTGTATTAGATATGTTAATGCTATGTATCTATTTACCTTGCAACAAAAATAACTGAATATTACTATTAATCACTAATTGTTATTTTAGCTAGACGATTTCAATTATGTTTTATTGTGCCACAGAGGTTTAAGATATTTTTATTAGTTTATAAAATTTGTAGACGAGCTTATCGGCAGATATTGCAGAAATTTGTTTTTTCATAAAAAGTATATCGGGAAACGGAATCGCACGTATTAAGATAAGATCACACTTCAGTGGTATAGAAATCTAGAAAGTAGATAACTACTCAATAAGCTACTGGTTTACTTTGAACCTGGTTAAAATTAGAAGTCACTATCTAAAGTCAGATATACACATATTCCAACTAATAAGTTTCAAAAAGAAAAGTTTCGCATCCGGTTGTAGATACGATAATTATAAGTGTCTTTGTGCATTATTTGTTTGTGCGACTGCAACGAACAATTCTTAGTAATAATAAATTACCAGTTGAGTTAATGCCTGTATGATAGCGCGTAGCTAAAGTAATATAGCAATTTTGCAGCAAAATATGATTTGCCTATAAAATCCGAATATCCAAGTAAAAGCATAGGTTTATGCGTTTATAGAAAAAGTTGTTTTAAAATAGGTTCGTTTAAAATTGGAAGACTGGGTGTATGTTTTTCATTAGGTAATTGCTAAGAATGTGAGCTATTTTCGACGCGATCTTCAAACAAATTTGATCATATTTTATTTTTGGTATTTCCTGTGAGAGCTTCGTGTTTTTAAATGATCGTATCATATTTTGTGGTAACCTAGGATATAATTTATACTCTCGGGTTTCTGTAATAGCGGTGGAGTTAGATGTCAGATGTTCCGAATTTTTAACCTCTGCGCCACAGTACTTGCAGTCGCTATTCTGTTTCAGAGCTATCCTTCTCATGTGTTCCCCAAGGTGACAGTGCCCTGTAAAAAAACCTATGACCATGCATAGTATGTTTCTGATTAGTTCTAGCAAGGTATTTGCTTGTTGTAGTTTTTAAGGAATATCTTGAAATATCGCAAACCAGGGCGATTTTCTCAGAGAGATACTCTGAGTTTCCTCTCTCTATCTTGGAATTTATTTTTGTAGGTGCTCATCTCTATACTGCAAAACGGCTCTGGTCCCACACACGAAGTCGTGGCGGCCTTTCTGGCTAATAGGTTAGCTTCTTCGTTTCCGCTGATTCCAGTGTGTTTTGGTAGTGCAATTCTGTTGTCTTTGTCTAGGTTGTTTAGTCTGCTAAGGCACTTCCAGACTAATTTCGAGCTGATGGTCTTAGAACACAGCTATGGCTATTGGAGAAAATTGCAATGCTTTGCTTTCGATAGTTTCTGCCCAGGTTCAGTATTGCAATGGCATTGGTCGGGGATTGGAAGACCACTGCACTTGTTCCTTTGTCGGTTTTAGAACCATCTACGTCCCATTTAATTGTGTTTGCTTTTAGAGAGTAGGTGGAACTGTCAATCATAGTCCAAAGCGCTAGTTTGACTTTCTATCTGATAACACACTTAATGTACCGTTAACTTAGTTATAATTTAATTGTTGATTAAATGTCATGTTGGTTTAACCTTGAAAGCGATGGGAATATGTATATTTTATTTTAAAAATTTTTTTGAAATTTCATTTTAATGAATACATTAATTTTATTAAAATAATAGTTTTCGGTCTCTGTTGTAAACTAATTCTTCAAATAAGGATAACTTATATTTTTGAAAGAATGTGAAAAAGAATTCCTAATTCAGTTTTGCAGACAAACAAAACCAACTGGTTATAAACTGTGTTCACGGTTTGGGTTTCAAAGAGAAGAAAATCGTTATTATTATTTTCGGATACTGTTATTTAGGAAATACGCAACGTTTGGTCTTTTACATAGATAATTTATGGCAGTATTATTACATTTCGAATTTTGTTTCCATTCTTAAACCTAATTGAATAAAAAGGTACGACGTTATAATTTTGTTATTATGTGTAAATTAGAAACGTTACAACACTCAAATAAAATTAATTTTGTTAAAAACAAATTAACGTATATTTCCTTAATAACCATATCCCAAAACAGAAAGAGATGATAGTACTGTGAAAAATGTCTTTTTATTAAAACTTCTGCTTATCAAAAAACCCCGAAAGCCATACTTAAAAATTAGATTCGGTATCTAAGGTATATTTAAAAGTTTGAAATTCGCGAATTATTGAAAATTTATCTAAACATAAAAACGTAAGTACCTATTTGTATTAAGGAATAAATGTAACTACAATAAAGACATTTAAGATACATTTAACATATATGGAAAACATTAGATAGAAATAAATGTTCCATATATCATCCCGAGTTGCTTGGGCAATTCGAATTTTGAGGAGTTATAGGATATATATAATCATCACAATTATTAACACTATAAAAAGTGTTACGGAAGAGATTTGGTTTTGACTATAAAATTGTGTAAACTTGATAACATCTCAATAATTCTTGTCGTAGATGTCTTTTGAAATAAGTTGCAAAAAATATTGTTTTATATGTTCTTAATACGTATTCCAATAATTTCCAATTTTGCATTCTTTGAATGGACCTAAAGCGCTTTTCAAAATCTGCGTAGGTTCTTATTTCTTCATTGTAAATAATTTTATTACCTTGTTACCGATTGAAATGTCTATAGCCAACTGTAATAACTAACTTTACATTAAAAATAGCGGACTCTAGTACAATTTGTTTAGTGTATCTAATACATGGATATATATTTAGACTTGTCATCAAAAAGTAATGCAATTTAGATAAAAAGATGGGAGTGTTAACGTGAAAATATTCTGTTGGAGGGTTTTAGAGCAAATAAATTTACATTAAAAAAATTAGGTTGACCTGGATTAAAAAGCGGATAGTTCAGCTAAATTTCTGTAAATACAACGCATGGCAACCACGAAATCATTTTTCCGACTAATAGTCAGTTTGGCATAGTATGTAATGACTATGTTGTTTTGACATAGTTTACTATTTAATTAGAAACTAAAAAAGTTTCCCGTCGAATGTCCGCTTCTTTCTTCGGTCGTGTCTTTTCTTCTTTGTTCTTTTCCCAGTGTTTTTTATTTATTGGTTACGCGCTGGACCCTCCCAGTAACCACGGCCTTTTACTTTATACGGATTATTTAAACAAGTGAATCAGTTGATGTTGAAAGGCACTATGTAACTTTTATGCAGTTTTGAGAAAAACTAAAAAAACTACCTTTGTTGTGTCAGATTTATCGTTAGATATTATTGTGAAACTGGTTTTATATTGTTTGTGCACAAAAAATGGAGATATCTTACCCATGATATTAAGACCCCAACCAATGTTATTAAAAAAAAAAGAAAGTGTAGTTAGGCCCTTTCTGCATCTAAGACAAAAAGGCAAGTAATGTCAATTCAAAACACTGATTTATTAATTTTTGAACAATGAATACATATTGTTAAAACAAACTTGACATTTCATAGAAAATTTATTACTTTTTAGTGTGTTTGGATGGCTTCTTCGTTGGCCAGCAGCGGATAATGTTGGAGTAAAATTCTTTATATTCCTCTTCTACGTAGGTTAGCAGTTTTTGCAAATGCTGTATCTTGGTTTGCAGTATGGGAACATTTCCCTCAGGATATGCTTTGGTGTGAGGTAATTCGAGAGGAGTACGTTCATTATTTCGAGGCATATGCAGTAGAAATGTATGATGCACGAAACTATTGATATATTCCGAAGCGACCAGATATCCTGGTTTCGATGATTGGCGGAGAAAGTAGTGGAACTGGGATATAGAAAATGACTGTTTCTGGTGTCTTGGAACGCCCCTCTTATCGGTCTCGAGTGAAAGAGATTGCTTTTTGTAATATTTTGTCCACCAATTTTTATAATCTAGCACATCTTCAGTAGCAAATTCTTTTACTGTAAAATGGTTTTTTGTACTGGATGTTACAACCATTTCAGTGTATTGGTCAACTGAGAAGATCCTATCGTGTTGCTTTAATTTTTTTTAATCAATCCAAAATCCCTATCACAGGGTAAAAAGGAGTGCCCTCTAATAGGAAAAGATTGTTCCACTTTAGCGAATCTACCTGTTTCAGTTAATGCCATGCACATACGTACCATGGTATGGTTCTTGTTTTGCCCTGGACAATTGTCAGAATACAGCCGAAGTTCTGTTACTGATTCAGGGATGCAGTTATTAATATAGTCCAACACGAAGGAGCAAACTTTCTACTCTGCTCCGTTTAATAACATTTCTGCTGTATACATCAGTATTACGTACACCTTTTTTCCGTTTGTTATGCAACGGCACTTCAGTTTCTGCACCTGCCTCTTAAGACTCTGATTCACGTTCCTTGATTAAAAAATATTGTTGAAATAAGAACAAACAGCACTAACGCACTGCACTTTCTCACATTAGCAATGTTACTGTGTCGGCCATGCTTATAAAGCCGGTAATACAGGAAGCAATACATCGTTTGTTGTTGAAAGATTCCAACTAACGTCACTTGGTCCACGATAAATCGTATTTAAAACTTGTGCCCACAACAACACCCGATGCTCGCACATAGACCCTTTCTACGTATAATGATGGGGATATGGTAGAAATATTAATATCGTGCAAAACCTCAAAATGGCCGAAAACGTTGCTTAGTACCTTTCAACATCGACCGATTCAAATATAATAAATACAAGAACACTAACTGGCCCTAAATTGACAAAGATATTTTATATTAATGTAGTCTTCAGGCTTTCACGGCCGCTGTTGACATATTTTATATTAATCGCGGAGCAGACTGCACTCTTCAGCGGCCTGACGGGAAGTGTTCTATGCGGGGAGTCGACTCGAATTCCTATGCCGGCCGGTACAGCTCTCATAATAAGTCACCTGTTTGCTCGTTGTCGGTTAAAACCGTTACATTTTTAACTATTAAGAATATATGAACGTTTAACATAGGGAAATTATACATATACAGTCACGGAATATACAGATAGGTGCATTGAATTAATTAAACTAAAATAATATATCTAATATATATATAGTATGTATTTGTTTTCCTTATTTCGTCTACGTTTAATAAAATAAGATAATTGGAAATATCGCGTCCCGTTACATAGTTTTGTATTTTTTATTAAAATAAAACGATAGAAAAGCAACATTCAATGTATAACAGGGTTTAACTATTAGGAGAATAGATGGTATTGGTAGTATTCAGTCAGCACATTGGTAAGTCACCGGTAGATACAGATTAGTGAAGTAGTGAACTGACTACCTACACTGTAGGTATTGTACTATTAGCATGTCGATATTCAGTGCGGCACTTCACTCATCATTACGTACCGGTGACTTAGCAATGTGCTAACTGAACACGACTAATATGAAATGTTATCGGCAATATTTAATATAGGCACTCTGGTGTACCTATCACTTTCTATCGAGACAAATTAAATAAATTATACTTACTAATTTCTTAAGAAAGTTTGATGCATTAAAAATTTTAATTTGTTAATTTTGCCAAACCCCTTTTCGAAAATCAAGTAGAGTAAACCTGGTGAATTCTTCGATGTGCTTGTTTAGATGTTTCGTTGTCTTTTTTACAGTTGTGCCCTGTTACTGCTATTAAGAACATATTTCGTATTGGTATTCTTGTTTTTGTTGTGTTTCTTATAGCATTACCTTGTAAGAGAAACTACTGAGAATTTAAGATTTTTGGGATTTTTTTGCTGTTTTGGGTAGCGGCGATTTGTCTTGACGATATCCAAACTGTGGAGTTTAGTGAATGTGGTGATGGAGTTGATTCATTTGAAGTAGCAATTTTAAAAACCTTTATGTACTGTCTCGTTATTATTCTCCATATGTACAGAGGTGATTTTGCTTGATATGCCAGAAGGGTCTAGTTCTGATTGCACTTTTGATGACTGATAGCAAGATTTGTTATAAGTAGCAGTAAAACACAGGATCCGTTTTTTGTTGTAGTTTGCTAGTGGAATATCATCGTCAGATGGTCTTTCTGCGACATTCCAATTCAGCGGACGTCTATACGATAAGAAAATATTCCGCATTTCCTAAACTTATTTATCCCAATTTCAACGCAGTTTTTCAGACGCAAGTCTCCACGAGTTGTGCTATTTCAAATTGAGTTAATCTTCTGTCAGTATGATTCTTGGAAATGTAGTCTCGAAGGGTTTGTATACACTCACATCAAACTGCTATAATTTATGGGTTCTCTGGGATGGAATGAAAAGGACAATTACTGCAGAAGTTCTTACTATGTTAAGAACATCTAAGCTTAGATCGGAAATGCAATTCTAAGCTGATTACTTCTTGAGATTTTCCTTTTACACGAAGAACTTTAAGAGCGAGCTGTCCTGATATTTTGCGTCATATTCAATATCATCCGAACGTTCTTGTAAAGGATAGATTTCTATAACTTTCCGCAAGTCAACTTAAACGTAACTTCTTTTAACACTTCTTTTGTTTTAATTGAATTACTTCCTTCTTCAATATTGTACTTGTTATTTCATTTACTGTAGTTTTTATTTTATTGTTTTGAATTTAAAAATTAATATATCTAATGTTTTTGATTAGTTGACTGCAACAATACATAATTGATTTAGAAAATTTGCTCTACATACTGTTATTGTGTTTGTCAAGTTTACTGGATTATTGAACTCTTGTGCATTAGCGTTGAGATGCTACACGATGCATCCAGAAACAGCAATTAACTGGTCTACAATCAATCAATTAGATTGATCTTATGGTACTGTTGTTGATATATATATATATGCCAGTATTTTGGTAATTTTACGACCATGATTTGAAATAATTTTTTAAATGTCATCTCATATCATTCGTAAAGTAGTTTATCGAAGCGATTAAGTTAGTCGTCGTCGTATTTTTTGTTTTGTAGCGTATTTAATTCCATTTTCAGTTTTTCCCCTGTAATTGTTCTTGTACGTTAAATAAGGTTTTATAGTATTCGTAATACAATATATTTTTCCAGTTAAGCTCTCCGTTAGGAAACCGTTCCTATTCCACTTGCTGATAAGGTCTTTCCATGACCCACAACGATAAATAACACATACTCAAATTAATTATAACTGTCAAAGAATTGCAATTTGTTGTAAATATGGAACGGGTTTTCCGTTTATCATTCGTTTTCTACATGAACTTGTATTACGATCGATAAAGGAGTGCAGAATGAAAGAAGAAAGTCAACCATACCGTGAAAGTTAGCAGGTAGATTCGTTTACGTAATAAGCGTTCCGAATTTAAGCTACTTCAATTGACTACAGTTTTATAAGCTGAGAATTTAGTTGACGTTGTATTGCATGGTATGTGCGCTATCCTCAGGATTCCCACTCCGACTTGAGAACCCTTTGACATTGAGCGAATGTATTACATACTACATAGCATGTTTCGCCGAAATATTTCCCCAAAGAACTTTTAGGAGATTAAATTTACATATGTATGCTTTACGGATGCTCGCAGCAAATTGTATTCGAATCCTTAATCGGTCTTTTATTTTGAAATGTTATGGTAACGGCAATATAGTACTTTAAGTTAGTTTTCATCAACAATTTTAATATATATTAGGCAATCTTCATTAAAATAGTTATGTATGTCTGTTGTGTACAGTATGCTGTAATAAAATTTAATTTTATGTTTGCGTAAAATTGAAAACTTATTTCATGACATTTTTAGTAGGCAATATTGTTTAGCATATTTAAGTATAAGGTTTCTAAGCATATGAGACGGGCTTTAAAGTAATGATAATAACACCAGCTTCGGGAACTTGCCATTAGCTCAGCGGCAAATTTTCTCGTACAATATTTATTGGACATAACTCCTCAAAATTCTTTACTCCATCGAAAATATCCGAATAAGTTGTTAACAATGGCCTTGATTTTCAGTAAAAAAATTGTATTTAATAATCAAGTGCATTTCCATTAGAATCGTTACTAGGACAAATAAAACAATATTTTCTTCATATTAATGTAAAATATTGTTTATTTTTATGGAAAGGATGCTTACATATAATATTCATTATCTTCATATCTTTATTTCACTGTATTCTAAGAAGCAGTTTTCCTATTTCTTAGGGTGGGTTTATCAATGTGAGAATAAAAGTGTTAGTTAAGTAACTGACAGATATTGCTAACTGGTAGATAAAATTTAGCAACTACAATGCTTTATCTTGCAGATAACTTCTATTTAACACTTAATAAACGTTCCATTGTAATTATCTTACGAATAAAATTTTATCTGCAAGTTAATTTATTTAGTCTCACATTGATAAACCCACCCTTAGAGCATAAGAAAGAACGAAACAAAAAACGTCGCAAGTCAGTAAAACAGGTAGAATGTGGTTTCAATTGAACAGCTTTTGTGCTGCGCATTTCACGTCTACTTCTCGTTAGTTGGAAACGAATCTAATGAGCACCGAGATTTGCTAATTTTGTATTACTACTAATACTGTAATTGGTGTAGGTAATTCAGGACCAAATGGTCTCTTACGACCTGTGTTATGAGATATACAGATTAATCCATTTGCTACGGATCGTTTAAATTCCTTCAATCATCATACATAACCATCTAAATGTAGAAACTGCTTTGAGATGACATAGGAGTTGATGAAATTAATTTCAGTAAACCCAAAGAAAGATTCTGTCAGAATATTTTAAATCACAGTTGGTCATGCTGACCTATTATGCCCATGTATCTGTTATAATCAGCGATAATAGATGGACCACATTGTATTGCCGTATTTTTTCTTTCTTTCTACATAAAAAACTACTCAAAATCAAGATCGATTTCTTGTGCTTTCTTCTCTGCGTAAGCGTATTGCGACAACAAAGGACCCCCTAAACGACCTAAGACGAGCACATGGAATAGAAATTTCTGATCAAACTGTTAGAAACAGATTAAAATCAGCGAATTTGAAACCAAGAAGACCTGTACGCGCACCACGCCTTACACAGCATCATAAAGCAGCGCGAATGAGCTTTGCTCTGGATCATAGAGATTGGCAACTTCGTCACTGGACGCCTGTACTGTTTACACACGAGTCTAGATTTCGCTTAACTCGTGACGGTTGAGTACGTATATATAGACGTTCTGGTGAACGCTACTCAGCCGCTACTATGCAGGAAGTGGATAGATTTGGTCTTGGATCTATGATAGTGTGGGGTGGAATCGGTGTAAACAACAGAACTGGTCTTGTTGTGGTTCTTAATAGACTAAATGCAATAAATTACATCGAAAATGTCTTGGAGGACCATGTGGTACCTATTGCATATGGCGTCGATCCCAATTTCATCCTAATGCAGGACAATGCAAAGCCATGTACCGCCGGCATCACCAGATATTTTTTACAAGAACGTGCAATTCAGCTCATGGAATGGCCGGCGTTAAGTCCTGGCCTGAATCGTTTTGAACACGTGTGGGACGTCTGTCGTACTACACCACTAACCGTACAAGAACTGACACAAGCTCCGATTGAGGAGAATAGGAAAACATACCCCACGAATATCTTCGCAGACTAGTGCCAAGCATGTCACGCAGGTGTGAGGAAGTGATGGTGCTCGTGGAAGACATACATACACGGTATTAAACCTCAACAATCTACAGACAACACTACTCTCATCGATACTATGACAGTTGTTTCCATTTTGTTTTGCGTTATTAATTTACATTTTTAAGTGTAATTTAGAAGTCACTGTTTAAGAGCAGCTTAATTTAGTTTTTTAGTTAAATATACGCCGTTGAAGTACACCAAATTTGATTTTTATTGACTTTATTAAAAAAGTTACAGGTTTTTGAAAAAAGTGTTTCCCTAATTTTTTTGAGCAGTGTATTAAAAAATCTAATGAGACAATCTTATTTGAACCTAGCAATTATTTGTAAGAACCTATGATGACCAACAAAGGTAAAACGACCAGAAATTTAACTCGGGTATCTACAAGTTAACTTGAGAATTGTAAAGTAGTGTACGTGGATGAGATAGGGCGGAAATTTGAAGTTAAAATGAAAGGGCACGTGTGAAATCCTAGCAAGAAGAAAACGAGCTTCACATACTCGAACTGCTGCCTATAATTTAATCATTTTTTTTTTTTTTTTTTAATGTGTGGTGGGTGCTTAGTTGCATTGACTCCTAAATATTTTATTTTTTTTTTAATTTGTAATATACCTATGTACAAGAAAAAATAAAAAACATTAGTTATGGGAAAGTTAGAAATTGGTAAATATAATGAAATTGCTAACTTAATGCTGCTGTCACATCTGCATTTTTTTGTTAGACGATTCCTTTCGTACTTTATAATCTGAAGATAAATCATGTTATTTTTGTTAGTCTTGGTAAAATAGTGTAAATTAAACTAATACAGATCACACGTCTGATTAATGATCACAATTTCTGCTCTCTAATGAAAAATTGTATTTTTAAAAATACCTCGAATGGAATTTCTGCTAGCATATTGCTATTAAGAAAATACGGATTCTGCAATAGCTTCTTCGGTTTTCTAAATGTGGGTTTCGTACGCTGTAATAATTAGAGAATATAAAAGGCGAACATGTTTGTAATGCGGAAACTTCCAGAAGTACAGATTCCTTTCGACATGCATTTGCTGGAGGAATACAGAAAGAGTTCTATTGATTTTTCACTAATCTAGGACAGAGCTTTTCCTAGTTTTCTTCAGGCTAAAGGTGAAAACGTTAATAGAATTTCTGTGTAGTTATTGTTTAAGTAACGTCTCCTAATGGATAAAGTTTTAGACATAATTAATAAATAACGATTCTTCCAGATTTGTAGTAGGATTTATTTGTTAATTACATTAAATTCTACTGCTTAGCTGAAAATATCAAAGATTACGGAATTTACTCCCGGGCTATGAATTGAAATATAATAATCTATTGATTTTGGTCGTTGGATCGTCACCTTTCGTGGCTTGCTTGAAAATCTGAAAATATAAAGAAAAGTGTATTATACGGTTAATCAAGGGGATAAAGTATTACTGCGTCGTGTAATATGCTATTGTGATGCGTTCAATAGCATTAGGGCATAAACTTTCGGTGTTGAGATGTTCATTAACGAGATATTGCGATTCTTCTGTCGTATAAGATTCTTTTAAGATGGTGCACTGCGCGTGTCATCAGTGCAATCACCCATTAGAATAATAAATGGCTCTACAGATTTTTTATTATTATTTTCTAAAAGAACTCAAGAAATATTCTTAATTGATCTAGAGACTGGATTTGTGACGTGTAAATAGTTCAGTTGGAGATAGTACTTGTTTTCTTTTATACTTCAAAGATTTAGCAAGAAATAATTTGTTTTTATTCAGTAATTGTATTGTCGAAATATATCTAAAAAATATGTCAAATGTGAAATCTGCCATCCTCTCGTTCTGCCTGGAGTCCTAGGGAATGCATAATCGAGCTTCTCTTATCAGGTTCAGCTGTATACAGGCAGGATATTCCATTTAAAATTGTGTCAGCAATGCTCAAGGAAGACAGGCGAATGACCTGCCAGCAAATAGAGGACATCTTAGGTCTAAATCAGAGGTTCCCAAACTTTTTGTGTCGTAGACTCCTTGCCATGTTTTTCGGTTTTGGGTAGACCCCCTACTTACCTGATATTGATTTTTTGTAAATTTCTGTAGTGAAGTTTAATGTTAAGAACTTAAAGTAAAAACACATGTAAAGTTTTATACATTTATTAATTGAATTTAAATTAAAACTACTCATAATAAAATTTTGTATCTGTTATATAAAATATACGTAACATAAAATAAACTATGCAATAAGTAAATGTTTTTAGTGAGAAGGATGAACCTGATGCTTTAATAATAAATTATCAACATTTGGCGTCAATTTTGTAAGGTTTAATCTTAAATCTCCTTGGCTAATGACGTCCAGTTTGTTCCTTTTTTTGTTAAGAGATTGGTAACAGCGCTGAACCTCCTTTCCACTAGGTATGACGATGGAAAGGAAATTAAAAATTTCCTTGCTATATTCCATAATACGGGATAAGTAACGGGTATGTTGTTTTGCAGCCAGAATTGCTGATATCCATTTTTAAACTGAACCTTAAGTTCTTCGTTTGTTCAGTTCCTCTTGTATTATGACATTCGTTCTTCTATGTCACCATATGGGTTAATTATTCACGGTGGTATTACCATAGTCAAAACATCCTCAAACCTAGTTTCAAAATCTAAATAGAGGGCATTTATATGGAACGTAGGTTGAAACATTGTCTTCCTGGCAGTTTGTCTGTGACAAATTGGGGAACTGGAAAAATTCGCCCCGTCCAATATTTTGCTTCATTAGTTTAACTTTGGCAAGAACCGCTGATAAGACGGACTTTGTTTTAATCAAAGTTAGACTGTCGCCTTGCGCCCTGCAAATTAACCATATTAAATTTTGTAAACAAATCTGTTAAATAGGCGATGTCTGTTTTCCTCTTTAATAAATTGTCTTTTAAAATTTTATCTTTAGTATCCAGAAATTCTAAAATAGTCTCAAAAAGTGCAAAATATCTTGTCAAACATAAGCCTTTCGACAGCCAGCGTACTTCAGTGTGAAGGAGTAATTGATGGAAGTGTTCGTCATTTTCTTCACACAACTGCGCAAATAACCGCGTATTCAATGCGTTGCTTCGAATTCGGTTTACTGCATCAATGATTAATTGAAGAGACTCATGCAATCTAACACTCAAGTTTTTAGCAACTAAATGTTGACGATGGATGACGCAATGTATTGTTAACACCCCTGACACATTTTGTTTTAAATAGCTTATAAATCCACGATGACATCCGACCATGGCAGGAGCTCCCTCTGTAGCTACTGATACTATATTTGATAAAGGGATTGCTTTTTCAATGAAGTAATCCTTCAAAACATGAAATATTGATTCACCTTTAGTATCGGTTGTCAAAGCTCTTGCGAAGAGCAGTTCTTCGTAGATTTCTTGATTCATAATAAAACGAACATATGTTAATAATAGTGCTGCATTACCAGGTAAAGTTGACTCGTCCAATTATATAGAGAAACGGGTCGTTTGCAAATAATTACACAAGTAGCTTTCAATATCAAAACTCATTTCATCAATACGTCTTTCAACAGTATTGTTGCTTAAGGGAATTCTTTTAATGATATCAGATGCAGGTTTGTGTAAAACAGTTTTTAAAACCTCTTCAATGGCTGGCAAAATTCTTCTCTCCGATAGTATGCGGTTTTCCGGACTTTGCTATAAGTAGCGAGATATTGTAAGATGCCTGCAAATCATCGTTTCTTTGTGACGTCAAAGCGAAGCGAACATTCTGTCCAACGTGGGTCTCTTCTGAAGTTTATCTATGAGTGTTTGAAAGTATTTCAAATCTTTATCTGTTTTATCATGGTAACATCTTCACAGATGATCCTGCAGCTTAGATGGTTTCATGGCATCATTGGCCAAAACTTGGTTGCATAAAAGGCACATAGGCAATTGTTTGTCCGACAATGATGGAATAAAGCCAATCTTCAAATAATTAACGCTGTACTGTCTACATTTCTTTTTAGATTAGGACATGTGTCATCTGTGGGCAAAATTAATCTATTTTAATAAGACATAAAGTCGGCAGCTGTATATTAAAAAATTAAAGTCAAATTTAAATCGTATGGTCTTAGATTTTATGGCAGGCATAGGTGTACAGCCATTATAAATGAATGTGAGAAGCTGTACAGTTGTGGATTTCTTATTTTCTTAATTTATCTTTCAAAGTGGTAACATATTCTATGTTAATAATAAAATACATACGTAATATGCACCCCTGGGGGTAGATATAGACCACTTTGGGAATCACTGCTATAAATGCACCGGCAATTAGTTCGATTCTGTGTGATCATTTGCTTGTGAAGAAACTGTTATCTTTAGGTGCCTCATAGACTAACTGAAGAGTAGATGAGACGACGTGTGACTGCCGGCATTTGCTGAAAATGTTTGCTAAGGAACAATGCCAATATATGAACAACATCGTGAGAGATAACGAGACTTGGTTATACTATTATGATGTGCCGATTAAGACTCAAAATAAAGCTTGGGTCTTTGACACTCCCGTAACGATTAGAAGATGCCGATCGGTAAAGAAGAGAATCATACCACTATTTTTCAAGTCGACTCAAATTGTGGAGCGTGTCGTCTTGGACACATAACAGACAGTCACAACTAAGTGGTACACAGAACAGTACCTGAAATCATCAAATCGATAAAGAACCTGCGGCCAAAGTCAAGAATGAACACTTGGTTTCTCTATCATGACAACGCTCCAGCTCACTGAGCCAAAGCTTGTAACGAATATTAGACCACTACAGGACTGTATCTTCTTCAGCACCCTTCTTACAGTCCTAGAATTGCTCCCTACAAACAAATGAAGCTGAAAGGGAAGCGGCTTTCCAGTTATGAGGAACTTCTGAAGGTTTGGGACAACGAGTCTCTTGCTCCCTAGTGAAACTTGGCAGAGCTGTTTTAAGGATTGGATTCGGAGAATGGAGAGGTGTATTGATTGTGGCGGAGATTACTTCGAAAACATTAAATAAATAAATCTGTACTGCAAAACTTTCCTAGTATCCTTTGTAAGTTTAGGAAGTATTAGTCTCTTTTTTAAGAAGCAGATTGCATATGTACATATGTTGAGCACAAAGTTTAAAAGGCGAATAATGGTTTGTTTTTCGCTGAATATCAGATCTGGATTTTGAAACCATTAAAATCCGAATTCATTTTTATTTTGGACGGCCAAACTTAGTATTTTACATGTATGAACTGACGGAAGCTTGCAATAACGATTATTTCGGTGTTTGATTTTTGACAAAAAATCAAATAATTTCGGTTTTTTGTCTTTGAGATTTAAAACAGCCGAGGCTGTAGCTTACAATCAATAAGATATTTTCCGTACCCTTACATTTTTGAGTTCGTAACTATCATAGTTCATGGAAAATAAAGGTAGATGTAGAAATAGTAAATTAGTATGTGAGAAATAGATTACTTTCCTGGATGGCAGATTCATTAGGGGAGTTGGATGGATTTAATAATATTTCTGATGTGATCACTTCCAGGAAGTCGTATATAGAAGAACAAAACATGTAAATTCATACGAAAGCTTAAAAATTCTAGGAACACAGCTACCATTATGCATAAATTAGAAAAGGAAAACCGATCAACTGATGAGGAAGTTTAACAATAAATTTCTTATTAATTTGGGCAAAATGTTTTGGAAAAAAATTCAGATGTAGAGAAAAGAGGATGTTGCATAAATAAACACGATGGTTGTTGCTATAGAACTGGGAAACGATTCTTTCTTCAGCTGACCATAGAAGTTTAGAATATTGAAAAAGGTCTCAAATTAAGAACTGTTGCTGCTGTAGGCTTTAGAAATAACTGCGTTGGTTCCTGTTGGTTTATGTTTCATTTTCTCTACACCTAGCTGTCATTTATCAAAAGGTTATTGTACTTGAATGAAATGTCTATAAAATTTGTCGGAGTGAAACCAAAAGCTACATGAGATCAGTTTGTGTCTCCTAAGCACGCTACAACTTTTATAAGTTAATAAATTAAGTTAAGCAGCAGTTTCCTAAGATTGCAGATGCATGTGTTTCTGGAAGTTGTAACCTCAAATTTACGGTGCAAGTTGTCAAAGTGGCAGGTATACATCGTATCTAAAGTGTATCTAAATATTCTTTATAGCAGTATAAAGCACGGCAGTAGCATCTGTGATACAGAGAAAATTTATGCCCACCTGCAAAATAATTAAATTTAATTACCGAATGTTATATCCTACCTTAACAAATTCAGTATTTACAAGAAGTTTTTGATAACTAATTAAAGTTAGCATTTTTTCGCCATATACCGACAAATTTACGAGTAATATTTAAAACTTTAGCGATCTTTCTTAATTATATGGGCGGTTAATTTGCAGCTGGATTTTTTCGTTAATTTAAGCAAGCGAATAATAATTGTCCGCAGAAAGCGAACCATTTATATAAACGAATCAATTTTCCATCTTAATATTTTCTGTCCGTTTTTCTGACAGTGTTGCGAGTAAAAACGCCGGCGTGATAAATTTCCTCGTCTCGAATACTCGTTTCTTTAAGTCGAGGCAATTAAGTATAATATTTGGTGGGATAGTCAGGCAGTTCACCACGAAACTTTAATTGTATTCTATTTTGCCTAACACTGGATGTGCTGCGTCGATATCGTTACGGTAAATGGTGGTGTTCCGTTTAGGTGGAGTTATCTCATGCTATCTTGCACATTACACAACAAATCAATATATTGAGGTCGATAGGTTGGAGGGTTAGTACCTACGGTGAGAGAGGAGTATATGTACATTGAAACCCCACTTAGTTCATGCAACTAAATTTGGTTCCTTTAAAATCGATATATCGCCTGCTAAGCATCATGCATTTGAAGTATATACTTGAGTTAATTATTTTTTTCATAATTATTTTTCAGGATTCTGATTAAACAACACATTCTATTTTATGTACATGATTGGGTTTAAGTAATTGATATTCGTTCTATAGTGGAGTGAATAGTAGATATCGAGGATGAGAAGTTTACGCCTCGGTGAGAGCTTTTTGTTTGCTTGGGATATGTAAAATAAGGTTTTATGTTGATTCATCGGCATCGAAAAGTGCAAACTTTACAAAGGCAGAGCTCTTGGAGTCGAAATTTTAGTATGTATTATCTCCCAAAACTTTCTTATATACAAAAAGCAGCAAATAGGGCATGCTCATTAGTATTTTGTTATAGGTGAATAATCAGAAATTCGATTAGTCCCAAAGATTAGTACTAAAGAAGAGATATAACGGAGTTTGCTATGTCTTATACATGAATCTTTTTTATATTCCAGAAAATGTATAAAATAAATCACGAGGTACCATAAAATGGGGTGAATAGGATCAATTTTAAAGTTTGACCTGCCATAATTTCAAAACCATTTTTTTTAGTCTGCCATATAGATTTCTTTTTGAAACTGCACTTGCACTTAGCTTTAATTCAAATCTAATATTTAGTCCGGTAGCTCTTCGATTTGGATATATTATATTATATTATATTTTGGAATAATTCATACGCATTTTTTATTATTTTTTCTCTCCAATGTCCTCTGAACTGATAGGTTTTTTTATAGGGTTTAAATCGAGACTCTGGGCAGGTCAACTCAAAAGGTTTTCGGCATCCTTGTTTGGAAACTTACTTCAACGTTCTTTTCTTATTTTTATTCTTTTTAGAAACATATAGTTTTCTTTTCTTGCAATGCATCCACCTTCAAGTAATTGACGTCTTATGGTTCGCCTTGATATTCCGTTGGTCAATTGTGCCGATATTTCGCCGTGAATTTGCTTAGAACTTGACTTGAGGATTTTCCTCGATTGTTTTGAAAATTAAGCGATCTTTTGTCGGAGTAGTTTTCTTGTGCCTACACTTCCTTTCTTTGCTCAAAGTGTTTCCGTTGCTGCCAATATAGCATTTTGGATCATCATTTCTGAACATAGAAGCTCCTTTGCAATGGTCCCAATCGACTTTCTTTTTCTGATGTATTTGAAAATCATAATTTTGCGCAATTGCGGAGTGCAATTGTTTTTACGGCCCTTACCTAAATATTTTTATTATTTAAAGTTTGATATTTAAAAATGGAATACAAATAATCTACACTATTTACCTAGTATTTTCGAATTTGATTACTTACAACTTAGGAAAATAGCTCTATGTGACCAGCCAAAAGCATGTTCAAATTGCAACTGTTTTCACAAACACAAATGTAGTAACAGAAGCGGAAATGCTTTGTACACAGTAGGTGTACAGTAGGTTTCTTAAATAAAACCAAATAGTGAACAACAAAGTACAACAAATAGGTATAAAAGTTTTGAATTTTTTTAACCGTTCCTAATTATGTGTCCGCCACTATACAGATCAAACAGCCGCCTTAGAGAAGTAGGGATGCGTTAGTGGGCTTAACTCGACAGCGCAGAGTTGTACTGTATTAGCGAGAAAAAGTAATGCATGCTATCGTAAATATACGATTATTATTGTTACTATTACTGATGCTGATTGTTTTGTAATTCATTATGGACATTTTTACCCTTCAACAAAAGAAATATGTTACAAAACATCATCGTGGTTACTCAATAAGAGATATTGTACGCCTATTTAACGATGAGTTCCAACAAACAGCTCAAGCTCAACAGCTGTTGAACAACAACAGTTCGTCATATAATCAATAACTTTGAAATGTATGGCTGTTTAAATCCGTGTAAAACTTGTATTTACAGACGAATCTTCGTTCGCTTTACATGGTCGACACAACCCAAGTGATGCAAAATTGTATTTACTTATGAATAGAAATTATTGTCTTCGTTAGGTGTGTAATTGCTTCTCCTATTTCTGACGAGTTCATCATCTATATTTTTACCACAAACTTCTGTTTAGTTTAGAAAGTTTATAAAAATTTTGAGAATAAGCAAACAATGATTGTATTGTGCATATGTATGGAACAGAATACAACCGTGCGGTCTCGAATGAAGCGTGCATGTAACTATCTACTAATACATCCCTACTTCTCTATTCCCGAATAGTTCCGATATACGATGCCCCGACTATAGGACGGCTGTTTCATCTGTATATTGTATCCGGATTCCATTCACTTGCTGGTCGAGGAGAATGGTATCGCACATAAACTATACATTAAACTATACGGAGGAGAATAAAATCATTTGAACTTGTTTAAAAAACTGGGAAAGCATGGGAAAACGAAAATTCTTTTTTATGGGCAATGAAACAGAATTTTATTAAAAGACTAATGATAAAATTACAGTCGTAAGGAAGTCAATGAAAAACTTGAGAATATTTTTACAATAAAGGTACCTAATTGTGCTACAAAAAAGAACATGTTTTTTTAAAATAGAATTAACCCATTGTACAACGTACACATTTTAATAATTAACAAACCAAACTTCTGAGATAGTTTGTCGGTTCATCTAGTTTACAAACAATAAGGTCAAATTGTTGTTAACGTCTTCTATTTCGGGAAAACATAAACGTACCATTGGATTTTTTTGTCGATTTCGTTTTGACAAATTTACCCTTGAAATGTCCATTTTCGTTATTTAGCACTTGGTGAATAAAAGAATTACATTTTTTCGATTACTAACAAATAGTTTGCTATCAGCACGTTATCTTAAGAAATAGAAATAACAGTTTTGAATAGTTGAAAAATGTACAGATAGTCACGGTATTTTCCTCTTCTGGTTTATTTTCTTTGGTCGATTCATCATCCTTGCTCTTGTCTTTGATGTCCGACTGTGCGATATCCACAATACTTACACTTTCTCCTACTGATAATTTACATCTTTTTCTAGTTTGTCTCCTTATAGGAGCATCATTATGTCCCATTTCACGCAGGAGTTTGTTAGCATTTTACATATTTTGGCATATTTTACTCCTATCCAGAGGCATTATACCAACTTTTCTGAGTCCTGACTGAATATATTTGGATTCGTTTTCCTTGATTTCCAAATATAATTTATTTAGTAGATTACTAAAAAGACTCTTGGGAATAAAATGTTCCTTCATACCTGGATTTTGTTTCCACACTGTTAAAATTTGTGTTCAAGCACCTTTTAAGGCCCAATAGAACGTTATATATAATAACTGTGTATAGTGCGGGTAGAACTACCTGGTAAAAACACGAATTCTATGTTATACTATTTACAAAGATTTATTGCTTTCGGAGACAAGTGTGAAAACAAATTGTCTCCAATTAATAGTTTTTTTCCCTCCAGGTTTTTGAGCTACGGCACTGCAAGTGCTACTAACCAGGCAGTAAAAGTAATGGTGTCAAACCAATCACTCTGAGTTACATTATACCTTGTTTTATCAGGATCTCCTTCAATCCAAATCGACTATAAGTACTACGCTTTGTAAATAACATAGCATGGAAGAATGACCCCATCTCCGGAAGCATCAAACGAAACGGCTATTTTACTTTGATTCATAATCCGTTGTGGATATTTACATCTACATTTAGTAATTAGGTAGTCATCTTTTACCAGGATTATTTGTTAGATTTGTTTCATCATAATTGATTATAGGTGAAGGTGAAACATTTTCCAATGTTTTTCCAAATTATCAAAATATTCGTTTATAACTTGGACAGACTCTGCTGTCTTGGTCTTCTTATATTCTGGTGTAGTAAAACATCTAATGTTTCTTTATACGTTGAAAGAAATCCAACGGCAAATTCTTTTCCTGGCATACCACATATTTCAAAATTAGTCGTAGTCCATAACTATCAAGTGGGAAGCCCCAATCTGCACACACACTTAATTGTTCGAATAGCATAGCATCTTCTTTTGTACTTAAAACAGTTTGACCACCTGGTTCTTTTTTAATCCGGACTTTTTTATGTCTTCGAAGGCAGCCAAAAGAAATATTGAAACATTTTGATGCCTCACGTATACTTAATTTTTGTGGTAGTACAGCTCTTCAAGCGTTTTCTCTTAACTCTTGACTATACTTTGTATACTTCTTTTTATATGGATCTGGCTCATAAACTCTCGGCATTGTAAATTCGTATCGATTCACCTCACACTCTTGAACATCACTTGTTTGTGTTAAAAATTAGTTACTGAAATAAAATGAATAAAGTACAGTCAAAATCTTTTTAGTATGCGTTACATTCATGTTCATAGAACAGTAAGAATATTTACCAACCTCTTTAGTATATTCTGCCGCCAAGTTTTTTAGGTTAGAAGTACCAAGTCTAAATATTTACGAACAAATCAATAATGCGACGGAAAATACGTGCAGCTGCCTGTACGATCTTGTATTATCATAAAATCAGAGTTTTGAGAGAAATGCAATGTCATTAAAGATGGCGATGCACGTTATAATTGATTATTTATGTGACAATGAAGTTTCGATCCTATTCACCATACTGAGTCGATTCATACCATTTTACGGTACCAGTCTTAATCATAAACTAAAATATTTTCGCAGTTTTTCTCAGTCATTTTTGAGAAACAATATTATTGAGCTACGTCCATAAAAATGGACGCAACAAACTTAAAAAATAATTTTAGCGAGTGGTGCACTACCACAGCGTGTTTCCCTAACTAGTTCATTCTCCTTGTTACAATCCGATGGCACATGTTCTCTCTTAATGTTGACTTTCTAGTGGGTATAAGCTATGTTGGTTTAGTACTGCAATAGCAATTTTATTCGTGTTAACGTATTCTTGTTATATAGACTGTACTCGTGAATTATGCACAGCAGTGTATTTTGAAATTAAAATTGTTATTGTTGTTTATAAATATTTAAGTGGTAATAAAGTGGAAACAAGACAGGAATATAAAATTTTATTTCTGTTATCGTTTGGAATATTAATTAGAAAAATGAAGAAAGAAAATCAATCAAAAAGACCAATATATCCAAATCAATATATAAGTTAAACTAAATCGATCTCATTATTTTCGAGACGAGCTTCGTATATATTTTTTTCAGTGGTATTAAACGTGAATGACGAAGAAAAGCTGCAATGCGTTATTTGTCCGATTACTTGGGCTGTTGACACTACAGAATCGTATAAACTTAAAAGATACTTGGCAATGCTCCAAAAGGAGTATACTAAGAGTCGTAAATCTTTGTTGAAAACCTAAACTTTTTGGAAAGTAAAAAAAACGAATATAGAAAAAAAACTGTTAACAGTGAATGGTAGCATAGAATATGTTATCTATTAAGTACTGTAGGAATGATAAAGGAACATTAGGGACAAATAACTAACAAAGACATATATCTCTTTTGACAGTCGGGTAAATTTTAGAATACATATTCGTATGCTCAGATCCTGTTTTTTTTTTTTTTGTTTTTATATATTACATATGTACATATAGGTGGATGACTTAAATAATTATCGTAAACATTCAAAAAAACCTAATACGAATGCAATGTATTCGTTTCTATCGTAGGATAATAAATACCTGAAATTCCGGATGTAATTTTATTAGTCTCTCTTGGAATGCTACCCACACAATACGAAAATAAATATAAATACAGATATGTCTACGTTTGTTTATTTATAACAATACCCCGGTAGCTTAGAATTAATATGGTTTTATGTTACAATACTGCACATTTGAGGAAAAAAACCGCATTCCAAAATCATCGCTCTTAGAACAAAGCGTTCTGTTTAAGGATTCACTTTTTTATATTTTATAATATTCTTTTTGGTTGATTTTAGGAAACTTATGAAGAAAAAGAGTTGTACTATGTATTGCTTTATATTTTTAAGAATAATGATAAACGAGGCGAAGATTTTGTTTTATTTTTAAAAACTATTTTTGTTTAAAAAATGCATGTTACGTATAAATATTTATGAACAAAGAACTTAAAAAGTAAGGAAAATAAAAACAACAAATTTACCGTTTAACTGGTTTCGCTAAAAGGCTACGATCAACCCTGTACAAAAGAGATCGAGGATTATTTGAAATTGAGAAAAACGTATCAATGTATCAATGCTAGCGACGAAATCGGTCATCAAAGAACTACGGACTAAACCGAGATTAAAACAAAAGAGTATGAAATTGTATGGCATACAAAAGACAGCAGAAAATATACACTCAGAATGATATGATCAATCCTGACAAAAAGAAAACTGAAGGTTAACAAAATAAGTACGACCTACACGAAGTAAACAAACAATCACATCGTAATATTTATTGTTGAAAATGCTCTTTTTTTAATTATATGGCAATATATAATTAATTAAAATAAACGTCAATTTTTTTAACATTCTCTGGATGCATGAAAATTTAACCTCTGCATTCAGAAGATGTTAGCATTATAAGTTCAAAATCAACCTAAATATCAGTCGACAAGCATTCCAATGTCAAACGAACGACAATGACAAATAAACCGTCGTAGTATTAATACGACTCCAAAACCCGTTACAGTACTCTTACTTGGCTGAAGTTACGATTTCAAAAAATTTGCGAAGTAGAAAATTTTGCCACTTTGCCTAACACTGCATACCAGGAGGTGAGTTCAAGAATTACGTAATTCGTAAACTGCACTGTTTCTGGCTCATTATTGGAGAAAAATTTTAAATAAATCAAATACATTTTGCTGATAACAATTGATTACACCGAATGTAATTCCATCCAGAGCTGTGCAAAAAGTAACTAGTTACAGTTATAAGTAGACTCGACAAAGAGGAGGAAGGTTCAGTGCAGTACGGAGAACAACATGGAGGGGTGAAGTGCGTGGCACGGAAACTCGAGCATCCGCATCAAAGCACATTTGTTTAGTATTATTCCACTGATATTTGTGATGACGCATTTAGGTACACTCGGTACGACTTCTTCGTCTTCGAACAATTTTAGTGAGTTCCCTTATTAAAATCGTTCGAAGACTAAGTCGTACCGAGTGTACGTTTCGAAGACGGCGTATTTCGAAGAAACTAGAAAACGTAAGAGCGAGGATGCCGGATTTAGAATACGAAAATGACAGAATTAAATGGGTAAGGTGCGATAACTATTTGACGTGTAGAAGCAGGTAGAATTGTGAACGCCACCTAAAAGTATAAAACACTGTTTTGCAATTTGTGGCAAACGATACAGCGAACAATTAACATTTGATATAGGTGTTGTTGTTATATGTTTTATTCTATGTAACCTACCGCTCACCTTACTGGACCAAGAAGCATTTGTTTCCTCCTGGAGCAAGTATTCGAATTATATATTACTAGGTCGGACATCGATAAGAAACGTTCAGCCATCTGCTCGTGACTGTGCGATAAAAAATTGTGGTTATGTGTTACATATTTGAAAGTGGTATTGACAAGGATTCAGATTTTCTCATACTAAGAAAAAGTGCGTCGAAAAGTCCATTAAGTTGTCAGAAGGATTATTTTAAACTTGCAAATATACGATCACTCGATGTGGAACGGTCGTTTTCATCATTAAAAAAATTATTCCGCATGCTGTACTTATTTAACTGAACAAGTGTGGAAACATATTTAATGATTCAAATAGATACCACCAAGTTTGTAATTTCAAGGAACCTTCTGAAAACAGTAAGTGTTTCAGCATTCCAATTATATAATATATTTTTTGTCATTATTTTATCTGTAAACATTTATGCGTCTGTGTCGTCTATGTTCACTCATGAAAGTCACGAACATAAATGATGCGAGTACGTAAACGTTATTGAACTCTCACTGTAATATAGCTGCTCGGCCCATCCACGTTGTTCTCCGTACTTCACTGAAACTTGCTCCTCTTTGCCGAGTCTAGTTACAAGTAGCTCACTCGTTTTTATTCTCTAGGAATATTATATGGAAACAGCTGTGCAAAAAGTAACTTTAAATGTAACACAACTATTTTTTATATGTAATCGGCACACCTCTGGTTACATCTGATTTTATGTATTTTCTTTAAACAATTGGAGAATTTTTCTTGATCTAAACAAGAAGAGGCGGTGTTCACAATGTTAAAGAAAAATGAGAAATACGAGAAAAGATCTAAATTTGAACATTCTGGCCAATAGGAACCAAGTTTTCATTGGGATAAACTACAAAGTCATTGTCAGCATCTTTCTAGAAAACTTAGTATTTCTCTTCATTTACTTATTTACTATACATGATATTCTGCTGGAACTGTGTAAGTGAGACTCAAAAAGGTTAAAACCAAAGGGATAATGTAGGTAGCTTATGTGCTCTATCTAGGCATCTCTAGCAAATAGCAGATTTATTATTAAAACAATCCGACACCGTTTCATTTGATGTGGGTTAATACATTACACATTGTGAAGTATTACATATTGCGAACTACTATCGTAGTATACGGGGCAATTCTATAAATTGCTTGTTATTTGGAAAATAAATCATTTATTAGAAGCCCACTAAATGGAACTGAAAGATACGCACGTTTTTGCGCAATCGAGTTGTCACAATTATATCGTTATTATTTTTTAAGATCAATTTGTCTACTTGATTTACAATCTTTCCAAATATGATCAGGAGTGATAATGGGCGCCATAAATGTTAATTCATTTGATAAGTATTTATAGGGAAATTTGCATTGTTATTAATGTGAGTACTGAAGGTGAAGTTTTGTAAGCAAAAATATTACAAGTATCAGATTAGAAATGTATTATACGAGAATCGTATTGAAAGCAAAGATAGTTTGAATTTGCAGGCTTGAAGAAGAGGTTGTGTAGCGGTCTCTGCGATTCTTTCTAAAGGAAGTTCGCAAACAATATTTTAATGGCAGAATTTAAATCGCTAACGTAAAAATAATAACTAGATATTATACTTCATCCTTTTGTCAAGTTTGAGAAAAAACAAACTGAATGAGCAATCAATTGCTCTTTCTTCTACTTCAGCTCCTAATTTAGAACCAACATAAGATGGCGATACTGGAAGTTGTAGTGAGCTATCGCTTCACCAAATTAAAAATAATAAAAGAATCAATCACATGCTTAGAAAAAGAGCGGAAACGAAAATATGACAGCTACTATGCACAAATGATTTTTTTTATTTCATCTGAGAAAAGTGAGAATCTAAACTGGTTTTTATAATTTTTGAGGGAAACCTGACCAACAGCAGTTTAAAACCATGATTTCTTCTTAGATACCTTTAACAAGACATTTGATGCAAATTTGCTCTTGCGGCATCATTTCGAGAAAATTACGGAAGATTTGGATAAGCAAATACAGTCATACAATACAATGTCGCGGATAATTAATAACTTGGGTAATGATATGGAAATTGAAATTTTGAAAAGAATCAAAAAATTATTTTTCGCGATTAAGCTTGACAAGTTGACCAATGTAGTAAATATTGTAGCATTGCTTGTCTAAGATGGGTTTCCCGTTGCAAACTTTTGACCTACTTGTTTGAACTGAAGTTTGAAGTTAAGCGTTTTTTCTTAACCATTATTTCATTGGTGCTTTTATTTTATATGTAGATACATAATAATAATAATAATTTATTTGTAACAGATTAGCAATTGCTAGTATCTACATTGTCAAAGTATACATTAATTATCTTAACCTCTAACATCAGAATTAAAAATTCTTATACACCTATATCTTGGAGAATGCTTATACAACTGCGTCCTATGTATGGGTATGCTTAAGTCGTCTAGCCCTCTGGTAGGATAAGCTGTATTGTAGTGACTGTTGCTCAGAAAATCAGAGTAGTTACTTTTTATGTACACAGCACATTCATGCAAATAAAGTGAGGGCAGTGATAAAATTTTATTCTCAATAAAGTGCCACCTACATGAGTCTCTGTCCCGTAACCCAAACATTATGCGTATAATCATTCACCCAAATATTATGCGTACATACATATATTCTTTGACTGCAAAATCTTGGTATACTTATCCGAAATTTTTTCTAAATGAAATCATTTAAATCTGTCTTCACAAAGCCCAAGTATTATCATTTTCAGTGTGCATGACAGAATAGAAGCGATGTTAAAGTACCTAGTTCCATTTTTAAATCCAACGTTTGCAGATGATGTCTTTTGAAATACAAAGAGAAGCATATATACAGGATGCGACAGAAAGAACTCCTCTATTACGCAAGCTAAGTAAAACGAAACCGAGTCAGATAAGACATTTTTATTATTATTACCTAAGAACACACATAACGCGGTTTAAGAATGGCGACCTCCATTGTTGATACATTGATTGAGCCGTTCTCTGAAGTTGTTCATTACTTTCCGAGTCATGTTTGGCAAGATTACTTCAACTTATTGAGATATCATTTCCTTGGGAGCTTCTAAAGTTTGAGGGCGGCGTGATAGGGCGTCAAGTCCAGCGAACGTGGTGGCCTCCCAATATCACCATGCAAAGAAATGACATGTCCAGGAAAGATTTTCCACACCAATGTCAGTGGCTGACGTGCTGTGCGGGCTGTGGTGCCATCTTGTTGGAACCATGCATTCGCAAGGTCACAGAGCATGGTACAGTACCGAGTACTGTTTATAGTACTTTATAGTAGTAAAGAAAAACGTACCAATCACATCAGAATTAAAATCAGCACATCTTACTGTTACTTTGGAACTATGAAGTGATCGTTGATTGAGTTTTTGGGGTTGTCTTCAGACCAGTATCTGCAATTTTGTCTATTCACTGCACCTGACACCTGACAAATGAAAATGTGCCTCATCTGAAAAAATGGCACCTCGGTGAACGTTCTGAAGCATGTCTTGACACAAGTTTCTACCTACTTTGTGATCTCTTTCATTCAGTTCTTGCACCAACACAATCTTATAGGAATGCATTTTCAAATCTCGATGCAAGATTCTTCTCACTCCGATTAGATAATCGTAAGGCTGATGCGGCTAGCGGAACGTCGACGATACTGTTGAACTGAATCTCTCATTGCAGCAATATTTTCTGAGGCTGTAGCAGTCCGTCATCGACCTTGAGGTTTATGTTACAATGTGGAACCTGTCTGTCGAAAATTTGACACCCAAGAATAAATGGTGTTTTTTTTATCGACCGAGCGCAAAGCGAATGCGGAAGGCACGTTGAATAGTTATTGGCGATCAGTCATTTTCAATAAACTGCTCAACGACAAACGCGCAAAAGTAAATGATCTTTAGTAGCAACTTATAGCTTTATTATTTGTTTTGTACGATTGGTAGAGTACTTTCTAGATCAGAGCTGTCCAACTGCAAGTGCCCCAAGGGCCGCTTTCAAAAAATATGCGGTTTGGAGGACCGCATTATAAAATACTTCGTATATGCAACTTTATCAGTGAGTTTTAATAGGTATCGTATAAAAAGAAAAAACGGCGTTTGTATTATTATTTTAACTTATTCAAAAAATATCATGTTACAAAACAATTAGTAGGAAGTTTGATATGGGGAGCGACATATCAATCACCAGGATTTCCTATGACAAACCCTTCAAGATTTTCTTGAATTGGGATGAATGGAAAAATGGTGAGGGGAGAAAACCGCACGCCCAAAACTGGTATACAGATGGGTCAAGGGCGGACACTAATTCTGGCGTTGGTGTATACGAGGAAAACCAGGGTTACAAGGTATGTGAACCACTTGGGCGATACACAACGGTATTTCAAACTGAAATATATGCTATACAAACCGGTGCGTTGGAGAGTCTGCGCCGCCAACCGCGAGGGCAGGCGATCTGTATTCTCTCTGACAGTCAGGCAGTCTTAAAGGCTCTAGTATCTTATTACATAGCCTCCAAACTAGTATGGGAGTGTCTGCAAAACCTAACTGTCCTGGCCAGAGACAACAAGATCACCTTGGTGTGGGTGCCGGGACAGAGGGGTATAGCAGGCAATGAAACCGCAGACCAGCTAGCGAGGGATGGTTCCCAAATTAAATTCACCGGGCCGGAGCCAGGTCTGGGTATCACAAAGAGTGCAGTACGTGGTGCAATTAATGAGTGGATTATAAAACAACACTAACTAAATTGGAACTATGTAGCTGGACAAAGACACAACGACCGTCACAACGACTAACTGCTGACTTACTTGCATTAAACAGGACTCAGCTTAGGGCAGTGACATGTCTATTAACAGGACACGGCTGTCTAAGAGGTCATCTGCACAAGATGGGGATCTATAAAGATGAACCCCTATGCAGACTCTGCAATGAGGAGGAGGAAACAGCCTTTCATATCATCTTCGAATGCGTGGCACTAAGTCAACGTAGCTGCAAAGCGCATTTGATCTACCAGTGGAGAAAGATTTACCAAATAGGCTTCTAAACCTGATTGAGGGAACTAACCTGTTTGAGTAAAATGGAATCAAGGTAGGAATAACACAATAGGCCCAGTGGGCCGCAGTGTTAGGGATAATTAGAGACTGCCCTGCCTTGATAGCAATCAATCAATCAATCAATCAAGTCCTAAGTTAGGTAAGTTGGGGTATCGTTCTTCTTGCAGCAACTTGAAAAAGTCCAATCCAGTTTCAGTTCTTCCTTGGTAAAAATTCCTGTTGAAGGTCTGCTCTGCTTACATTCTCAGCTGAAATTGTAAGGGGCTGAGTAAAAAACTGAAATCTCTCTTTCAATTTTTTTAAAGTCGCTAATTCGATTTTCCAATTCTTCTACAATTGTGGAAAAAATTAAAAAGCATTTTCTTCTAATGAAGACTTGAAAAGCTTAATTTTACTCTTAAATCGTTTTATGTGTCCCAATAAGTTGGCAATATTCTGTTCGTTACGGTGAGATATCAGGTCTGTTAAACTACTAAAATCTACTGAAAATTGTGCATCTACCATTTATTTTCCAGTTCCGTAGTGTTAGATTTAACTTCATCTTTAAGAAAAATTGGTATCTCCTCGCGTAAAGCGAAGAATACCATAGTTGCAAACAGTTTCCGGCGCTTAACCAACGAATATCGGTGTGAAGTAATATGTAGCATCTACTTCGGCTAAAAAATCACGAAAGTTTCTGTGAGTCAAAGCCCGATTGCCCCCTCGAATCATATTGATTATTTTAACAACCACTTTCATGACATTTATTTGACGTAAGGCTTTTCCACACAGAAGAGGTCCTGTGTTGAAAATCCTTACGTGAACAATACAGTGTATCATAGGACAGTTAATGTTGTTTTGTTTTAAGAGTCCTGCAAACCCAATTTCAGTTCCTATCATAGCTCTGGCGCTCCATTAGTGACAATACAGGAACATTTATCGAATCCCCCGTAGTCTGAAATCACCTTATTTACAGCTTCAAAAATATCCGTACACTTGGTTGTACAATGGAGAGGAATAAGATAAAGCATCTCTTCAGCTACACTGAAGTCGTTTTGAATAGTTCGGATAAAAATTACAAGCTGGCTAATGTCGGACAGATCAGTGCTTTCATCCAGGCATAGCGAAAAATATTTACATTTTTCAACCGTGTCATGCAGCTTTTTGGATACATATTGATCAATATGGTCCACCCGTCTTGCAATTGTTTGATGCGACGCTGGGACTATTTCGGATTTTTCGGCAAGTTTTGTTTCATTGAATTGTTTTGCCATTTTGGCCTGTGGTGACACACGTTATTTAATTTGTGTTTGTAGGTATTTTATCGTTAATGTAAGAATTGTGCATATTTCGAATTTGAGAGCCCGCTTCGCAAGCATGTTGGACAGCCCTGTTCTAGATGATCCTTATATATGGTAATGGTTTAATTAAATATTTTTATCAGTTATAAGAAGATAATGGTACTTGAAAGTATATCACTGAAAGTGATTTGTTACAAGATTCACAAAAAAGTTCATGATTCAAAATATAGAGCTTAGAACTTAAAACCTAATAGTGTCAGTGAAAGCTACATCAGTCGACAGGCAAATATATTGAAATGAAGTGGGTATATAAATAAGTGCTGTTAAAGTAAAATGGAACACCTACTTACAATTAGCTTCGCTTAAGTATATTGAAAACTGTACGTTTCTCTGTTGGAAATATGCCAGTTAATTGCGTAATTCATTCAATATCTTAAGAACATGTTTTGCTGAATTGTCCTAATTTTCTGTTACCATTTCCATTTTCCTCGTAAATTATTTATTGTTTATATACGGAGTTGTTGGCGTAACTGGGTCATTTTGTTTTCTGCGTTATCGTATCAATTCGCAAGGGAACTGTCCTAAACGTGTCGAAAACTGATTTGGACGAGGGAACCCATCGAGTCTTGTATTACGGTGTCTTTCCTCTTCCCACGTAATCTGACATTTATGAGGTCAAGATTGCTAGAACGTGATTTTAAATTTTTGAGGTTATTGCGCCGAACGAAATACACATATACATAGATACATATTTGGATATAACTATTTATGATGAGAGTTGCACGATTTTTTCGACTTTAAGTAACAAAACGTTACTTCATACAATAGTTAGTTAGTAATAATATAAAAATAAAGAAATTATTAATATAAGCTAAATTTTCTTATCTTAGGTTCGTTTAGTTTTTGACTGTAAAGAAAAATCGCCGTCTACTGTCGAAGAGTTCAGAAGTAAAATATTAAGTTACTACTTTTAAATACTGTCTGTATTGGTTAGGGTTTTTCTTGTTGGTCTAGGCAGATTTTATGCGGGCGAGTTCATTTCAACAGATGCGATAGCCGTCTAACAAGCTTAGATTTCATAAATGTTTCTATGTCGTCTTATGAACTTTCACTTGTTGATTCTGGATGTGCAGATGGTTATTCATTGGTCACTTTTGCTATAGTGTAGTCCATTTCCTTGTATTTTAACTTTGAATGATTTGGTACGTACCTTAGCAACGTTGGGGCCGATTGGTTAAATATTCCGTGTCATCAATCTACACTCGCATGGGCAGGTTCACACAGATTTGAACATCTACTGACTGAGGAGTTCAAATTATGTCTCTGAAAGCTTGGTTTTTGTCTACCTACCTAGCATAAAGGATATGTAAATTTATGTTATGGCTGCAGGCAATATAAGCTAAAGATACAAGATTTGCAAAGAAGAATTTCTTATACCGAGTAAATTCGGGGATCTGCAATTAATGTTACGCAATTGGCCGCAAATAACAGAGTATTACTGATATGGATTCTAAGGGATTCTCATGATTAAGGGAGGTAATCTTGCAAAATAGGGAGCCAACATTTTGTTGGATTGGAAACTGTCTTTGGCGTTTTCAGAAGCCAACTCAGAAAAGAAGTCTAACAATAAAAAGCAAAAGAAAGGTGCATTGTTTTGAGGAACAGCACGTAAGCCTCGGCGCAGTAATTTATCAAATTCTTGCCAGATTAGAAACTACTTGATCATAGAAGCTTTCAAACACATAATTCTTCACTAAAATATCTTGGCATATAGTGGAGAAAAGTGCATTAAGATTTTAAGAACTTGCAGTTGAGACTGTTTTGTTATTGTAAAGGATTCGTTAAGAATGGTGCATTGAAGAGTACTAATTAAACTAGACTTACAAAACGATACAATGTGTCAATTAAGAGTGTCGGTCTTAAATTTAAGAAAAAAAGTTATCAGGCTTTGGATTAGCGTTTGGTTCTGTGACCTAGGATTTAATTGGAAATCACAAAAGCGAATTCAAGGCCCAAAATGTGTGCTTTTAGTAATAAGAATTCCATACTTAGTCCTAAGTAACAACTAAAGTAAAACTCTCATATTAAACACTTAAATGAACTGTGTTTATTTTTAACAGGTAATCCCAATAATTATTACAACTTATCCCATAACTGTTCTGATTGCTATATGTTTGGGATTAACTGTTGCAAAGACTGTTAACGCACATCATCAGAATCACAATACTATATATACAAAGTAAAAATTCTTAAATTTTACTCCTTGCATTTGCTGTAGTTTACCTAGCCTTCGTTTGGTTTAGACTTGAATTGAACACCTTTTTTGACGTCTTGTATGTTGCAATATTTTCTGTGCCGTTGTGTTTTATTTCTCTTTTCAAGTGTTTGGCGGTTTAGTTTGAGCTCAATTTCATTGGGAAAGCCTGTTAAAATTGGTGCTTTGGTTTGACATTTCACACTAACTGTCTATGATTCAACTTGGGAAAATGGTCGTATCCTGAAAGACTATAACACTGCGTATTATCTCACCTACCAGGTTTTGGTAATTTTGTAGCGATGAGCACCTAAGTGCGATCTAAGTAGAGCGCAAAGTGTCCTCTATTGGTTGGCTATTCAGAGGAATAGGATGGTTGCCACAAGGTTTGCAAGAAATTTGTCGTCATGAAAGACGACTCTATTAGGCTTAGATTTTACATTGCCCTTATTTATTTTTGGGGTAGGGCTTCGGCCCGGCCGTCTCCGTAGTTCAGGCTTAATTCACGGGCGGGCTGGTTGTACCTCAGGGCCAGATTCCGTTTCCCACGCTTGGCCGATAGTTGCCATCCGCAAGGAGGCCTAGGCCCCGTGGGGTTAGATGTGAGGTAGGAGTTCGTTAAAGCGTCTCCAGCGGTGACCCGTTCAACATTGACAAGGAAACTTGTCTAACATGGGTAGCACGGGGGAGAGAAGCCCTGCGATTCGCCGGTCCTCTCCGCGAGGTGTCGGTTTCGTGCGCGTGGTGAGATAGTGGGTGACAGTTTCAAGGCTCATAACTTGTTATGTGCGGTGTGGTACCTGAAAATTGCAGGATATGGGCTAACGCCTAGGCGCCTGCGGCTCAATATCTAAGCCATTTTCAAATCGTATTACCCTTACTTATAAGAGTAAGTAGAACAATGTCTCGATTTTCTTCGGGGATGCGATTTTTTAGCGGAATCAAATTTGCCGCGCCACTATTATAGACTCGATTCTTAAGATAGATCCATAAAAATATATGATATTAATTTATTCAAAAAAAATCGCTTACAGCTTGCTTTGCGGTATGGCTAACAGCCCCATCTTCCTAGAACCACCACTGGTCATTAAAATCAATAACTTATTGGGGGGAAGGGTAAAAAGTCATCGATTATTGTGGCGTACTTGCTTGAATCTACAGCAATTATCTGTCCGTTATTTTCAAAAAGTATGACTCAATTGTGTCTTTGGAGGATATTGTTGCCTAAACAGAAATTTTAGGCCTATGTAATGAAGCGTGTTTGTCCTGGGGATTTCTGTTGGAACCAGTAACGACTATTTTGCTAGTTGATGTAACCGAGCATATGGAAAAGTGCCTCATTGGTAAAAATGGGTGAAAATGGTAAAAATTTACAACATTTAGTTGGCCAACATCAATTTTATAGGGTAATCAGTTTCGCAGTTTCAACTTTGTCGTATTGATAGCGTGGATCTTGTCTCACTGTATCACGGACACGATCAGTGTTCATACACTTCATGCGAAATCAGTAAAGCAAATATTTACATTTGAACTAGTTTTGTCAAATTTCTGTATTCAAGACTTGATAAGATTGATATTCGGTGCTGCATTGACGTTCTGAAGGATATAACTAGCACGAAATCGACGTCGAACAGCGACTTTTAAGCTATAGTTAAAATAAAACTGAAAACCTCTTTTAAGTCACTTAAGGTGATCAATATGTAAATGAGTGGATAAAACATGTCAATTTGTTTCATCTTAATCTTTTACTGAAAATTAGAAATTGATTTTAAAAATGATATAAGACAAAATGTGTGCCTCTGAAAGCTGCACAAAGGTCAGCCCTCCTAATTACATCATTACTTTTTGATAGATTTCTGGACGAATGGTTTGCTTGTATGATTCACGAATTATTACATAACTTGTCAATATTTCGAATTTACATTTCATTAACTGTTTCTGGACATAAAACAAATACGTATGGACGTAATAAGCAATACTCGTGTGCTTACGCTTTAACGTAGTCCGATCTTATTTCAGGTCTATCAACGTAATATGGCCACAGAGCCTATTTAAAGGATTTATTTAAATGATGCAAAGCCACACTGGACAAAGTTGTATGATGAGTGTTTAGTCGAGATAATAAATATTAATGCAGTAATTACACGCTGGCGGTTACGTTAACCCGGCGTTTGATGAACAGCTCTTAAATTATAATTACTTCCCATTGGTAACGTTACCTGTTAATATCTGTTTGTCGTGTGGATTGTGCTTAACCTGCAATTACTAAATATTTGATGTACATTTACAGACAAAGCTGTTTGTTCTATTATTAACGTACCTAGCATAATTTCAATACCTTTAGCAGATGACAGTTTCGAGTTTTTGTTTAAGTGATATCAAAAATTATGGGACAATATTTACGCTTGTATTATAAAAAGAAAATTGTGATTTGCAAGGAAAGATTCTTGGGTGTTGCTTAATAAAGAGTATACGTACAAGAAATTAACTACTCAATCTTTAACTACAAAATATATGTATATGTGTTGAACAATTTTACACCTGCTTCTTCGAATAAGTTCCATTTAAATCAGAATGTACAAGGCACTACTAAAGTAAATTAACTATTGCGCAATAACATAATAATAAAACCCTACAATCTTCTTATCTAGTCACACAAGCACATATAAACTTTACATTGGATTCTACTCAGCTTTAGATGGTTTTAAAGTTGAATTACTCACAGTACCTCCTTAAGGTGAAATGTCAATCCTTTTGACCTATTTTACTACCGGCGGAAGCAATGTTACAACCGTAAAAGTCTAGACTAAACTAAGAAGATTAAAGTCACTACTTTTGGTAAATAAACGTACTTCTAAAAGTAGATATACCTACCGTTAAAGTTTTTTTTTTTTACCACATCAGGTCATGAGCTCGTTCTGCATTAGAGGTCTTCATTTCAACCTTTTACGTCGTTAGGAAATCGTGTATTTCGAGATGTTTTTAAATTAAAAGGCACACATAACATTTAGAACCTACACAGTGTTAATATTTTACAATATTAAAACCGAACTAAACGAGTAGATAAAATTAGGGACATGACTTGGATTAATGTTAAAAGCTCTAATTGTGATTACTTCCTCGATAAAATTATAAAGTATTTTGATAATAAGGTACAAAAAATGTATAACCTAAATTTCTATCTTGAGCGAGTTTATTCCAAGGGCATTTACTTTTAATACTTAACAGATCGGTTCCCTGTTAATTGCTTTCAAGTTTGCGTGGGGTGTTTTATTTATTAAAATTAAATTGGCAACCCAAGTTCCGATTCCTGTGTAGATAAAAATAGCAAGTTAATTTAGTTTTACCGAATGCTGATTTAATTTCTTTTCGATCCTTTGCATCACCCAGCCGTTCGAGAAACCTTCGCTTTTTAGTTAAATATTTTAATGTTAAACGGATAAGATGTGGAGATAACTTCTTATGTAAAGGAATTTAATTTCATCCCGGAAGGAAGGACTATCTACGAGGAGGAATTTGAATTCGTTACTGGGATGTACCGTAACCCTCCATAACGGAAGTAATTAACGTCATATCGTGGAGGTAATTCACTCCGTTTGACAAATTAATTTGATTTTTTCTTTCGAAAAAACGACGCTCTCTGTTACATTTGACACGTAAATAAAATAAAGTTGGATACAAATAAAGTGTACGAAATAAAAAAACTTATTTTACTGCTTGAATTACGGTTAATATGATATAAAGCTAACGAGAAAATGTATTCCTTTTTAACTGAAAAATGAGTCAGGTTATTCGCAGTTATAAGGAATTACATAATGACGAAGTTAAAAAATTCAAACAAGATATATCCGTACATTGATAACTAACAAATAACCTCAATATATAATAATTTACTAGTTTGCATTTTTTCTGGAAGTGATATATTTTGAAGTGTTAGGAAATTGCTTCAATAGTAAATGTAAAGCTACAGACAGAAAAATTAGTTCCATATAATTTTGTAATTCGTCTATAAACAATTTTTCAATATAATATTTGAGAATTTATTTAAATTAGACGCATTAGGAAACTCTAGAGCTATTATGTTGAAATAAATGTAAAGGCGATAGATAGAAATAAACGAAATTAAAAGGAAAGAAAGCCTGACCTACTATGACATATAGCAATGAATTGGTACTGCACAGGACAACAGAAGCGACGTGCAGTTTCTTATTTGAAGTATAAAGGCAAGAGGAGACTTAAGCGGAAAGAAAATTATCAATTATCAAACAAATTGACCCTTTTTTATACAAAGCGTTGTGTGATTTTTTACTGTAAAACAAATCTTTTCATTGTGAATTTTCGTATATTGCAAGAAACTCGACCAAAAGACTATTGTGCCTCCATGTTGTTTTAGTCCTATCAACCGGACAAAGAAGGCCGCCACCTGGTGAAGAGTTAATTGACTTACCCCGGATCATCTAATCCATCAACCCCAAGTATATCCATCTCTCCCTGTCCGCTGTTGGGCAGTCAGCAAGGAGATAGCCTGGAGTTTCCTTCGCACTCCCACAGTTTCTTTACAAGCTAGAGTTTACTACGCCCACGCGATGCATGTGTTTATTCTGTGCGCAGTGGCCGGTGAAGGTCTCTGTGAGTAACCTCAGCCTGTCTCTGCTCATAAAGACTACCTTACGAAGTCGTTTGGCACCTCTGCTCCTCTTACTAACTTGTCAGCGACTTCATTGCCTCTGATATCAGAGTGGTTTGGCACCCATATTACCATAGTGCTGTGATGTTCCAACAGATTTTCTAGCTTCCTATGGGAATCAAATACCACCTCGAAATCAAAGCTGACAGCTTTTAGTGCTCTAGGGACAGGCTGGCTGTCAGATAAAATTTGTACTGATCCGTTTACGTGCAGGCAGTTCAGAATGCCCTCTGTGCAGACAGCAATTCGGTCTGGAAGATGGACGGGAAGCCACCTAAGCTGATGGCTACGTCATTGAATTCTCCATCTCTCCAAATTCCAATTCTCCTGCCGTTCGACGTTTTACCCATAAACCCGTGGGAAAATCATCGCCTCAGATGTCTACATTGTATCCCTCACTGGAACGCCCTTATGGACAGTGATATCGTCTATTCGATGTAGGTGCGGTTTTCTGTTTTACCGAAGAAACCGCTGCATCCTCTACATTTTGCACTATAGGCCCCTAGGGTTGCTTCCGTCCACGAACTTCAGCGGAGGAAGCCCAAGCATCGTTTGCATCGCTGCAGTCGGCGTAGAGGACAGCGCTTCCGTGGTGCTTAGACGGGCAATCCTTTAGACCTTGCTAAGTGGTAGCATAGCCCAAACTAGCTTTGTGCCATCAGACCAGACATAATTTTTCTCCATTTGTCAAAAAAGTGATGTTTTTTTCCATGAATCTCAGTATACAAAGTGTGTCGTTTTTTAACAGCTAAAAAAGAAACCGTTTTTTTAACAGTTAAAAAAGAAACTTTTTTTTTTCATTGTGATTTTTTTTACTGCAGGAAATTACAATATTGGCCAACAAGAAATTTATAAAAAATAAACCTAGACAATTTATTAAAAAAATGTTATGACTCCTGGAGATTGATTAGTTTTAATCAAAAGTGAAAGTAGAAAATTAAGAAATTTGAATGTTTTCTTTTGGGGAGGTTGAATTTTCTTAGAGATTTTCATTTTGTTGTTTACATAGTTGCTTAATGAATGTTGTCACTTTCTGCGTTTGCTAGCTTCTAAGATCAGTAAAACTTTTGGGTTCAACTTTATAAAGCCATTTTGTAATCAAGCAAAGTATCTCATTAATTTTGTTGATATCTACGTTTTGATTCACACATCTACCTTTGTTATATTTTAGGAAAGAAAACAATCACTTGATTAAATTTACATTTTGGTTAGCGTTAACCGGCAGTCTATTTTCGTATAGCTAAGATAATATAGTTACGCTACTGGTAGATACTTTCCTCCACTGAAGTGAAAAAGCGTTTCTCCAATTTTGTTATGTTTTTGCAATGTTCTTTCGAGAAGGTTTGCAATTTTGTTTTGACTGTCGAACTATTAAGAATTTGGAAGCAGCTGATTTGTTGAAGCCTATACATGAACGTGCCGATTTTTCAAATTTAAATCGTGTTGCCGTTTCAGAAAATTATTTAGCAAGTCCAAGTTCATAATATTATTGTTGTAATTATAGTGTGTCCAACTAATAGCCAAATCTTTTGATTTACATCAAATTATCGAGTTTCTATCAATTTAATATATTCCATAAATTCTTAGTGAATGCCAAAATAGAAAACCCATTGAGCTTGGAAGTATTCTTTGCAGAAATAGAAAGAAACCAGTGTTTAGTTTCTATACTTCTGCATAGCAGTGGAAATGGATTTCAAAAAAATTGCAGAAGAGAAAATGTTTTAACTCAATTATGATCAGAAAGTCGTCTAAATATAATTCACACAAATAACTTTAACAAAAGGAAGTTTAAGACGTTAAAACGTTAGGTAACAATTAGGTAATTTGATTAATTAAAATATTTATTGTTATTTCGTAAGCGATTAAAACCGCAAATTGTTTATTGTTACTCAGTCTACTCTGCGCATTGACGTAGAATGAACTCCAACTTGTTTGTGACGAAACTAGTTTACATATTTTTGTTTACAATATTATCAAGTTTTGTAGTAGTAGTAGTTTTTGTACTGGTCAAATACGCCAGTACAAATACAACTACAAAGTTTAGTAAAATCTAGGCCGAACTGAAAGAAATAATTGTTGATATTTTGGAAAAATCCTTTTAATAAATCTTATACATATCTATATTGCTTACGAACTTTTCCGTTGTTTTCTATTTTAATCACAAACGCTTTTTACCTTACTTTATAGTGTTATTTTATATTGTTATATAACATGAATTTGTGAATTTCAGCCATTATAATCAGAACATTAACTTTGAATTAGATGTTATTTTTCGATACACTAAACACACTTCAAACTTGCTAATGATGTTCGTTATTGTCGCTGGAATCAGGTTTGAAAATTCTATATAATTACTCGCTTTTACGTCAAACTTTAGCATTAATTTACGCGTGTTTATTAGAAATTTTAATGGAAATCGTAGACGCTCGACGAATTTTAATAAATGCAATATTAGAATAGATTTATTAATTTCAATAATTGCCGAACGTCGAACACAAACAACAATTTGATAAAGTTTATGCGTGGAGAAGTCGCGTATTGGAGTAACTGTACAGCTCAGATGGAAATTGCTTCGAATTCTGTAATTAATGCAACGTTCTGACTATTCAAAGGTATATACTGCGTACATATAATTATTCCCTTGAGGCTCAATTTAGCAATTTACTTCAGCTTATTGCGTCAATTACAGACATTTACGAACAATAGATGGCTGTCGCGTGTCCAAATAGGAGCATTAATGCTGTAAGCTTCTCCAAGTAAATACCGTACTAATGCAATACCGACAATAGTATCTTGTTCCATGTATTATATACTCTTTTTGTAGTTAAAAATTTGCACACAACTTGAAAGGATAGTAATAGGTAGTGTAATCAGAAAATTTAATCTTAAGATGGTTCCATTTGCTGGATTGGAAAAGAGTATTCATTGATATAATTGTTCTACTGGCAGAGACTGACAAATGATGATGATGATGATTGTTGTTCTGCATTCTTTCAAATATTTTAATCATCTGTAGTGTTAACTTAATAAGAAACAAAGTAATAATAGAGATGCACGAATCTTGAGTAGTTAGAAGAATATTTGGACGCCTGTTCATAACATTTTAGAGGAGACCAATACCTATATCATGTACAAAATTACTGAAACACAAACATTTTATTGTAAAAAATTGGTAGAAAGCAAAGTTATCAGTCAATCATTACTTCTGTGATCAATTTAAAAATGTGATGAACTTGTAGAGGGATCCAAATGAGAAGTTTCATTGATAAGACAATATAATTACACTAAGTGTTAACTAAGAATGAACTAGTACGCAAGTAGACAATTTTTGAAAGCTCATATAAAAAATTCGAATGCGTCAAGATTGCTAACAGGACACGCACGTTTAACTAAACTCCTATAATGCAACTAGTGTAGTGTGGTACAAACATTTTTAGTTTAACTTGTAGGGCAGCTGATACTTATCTTTTTATTTCTCTGAATTTATTATATAACTAATTGGATTCGCGACTTCCGTTTGCTAGATGTAATTTGTTGATTCTTTAGCCTTGTTATTACCTATTCGCTCTTTTGATATTGTCGACTCGATTAGGATCAAAATCACTGCTTCTTCCTGTCTCAGCAATGCTACGTCAACGTAGCTACCCTCATCCGGTATATGGCTATCATATAAAATCAAGAAATTTATCAAGGATAAGAGACGGCAAAGAAGAATGGCGCAAAGTACGCTCTACCACTCTACTCAAACGTTAGAATTGCTAATGCTGTCTCCCATAAATTGCAATGCACATTCTCGTTTGCACGTCCTGTAACCTGACCAGAGCTATGAAACAAGTTTACCACTACACATCTTCAGGGTCTGACCTGTGACTCAGATATCGGGGCTGAAATTCCTATCGACCATTTTCACTTGGTCCACAGCGTTTTGGACGACGTGGACTGTAATGTCATCTTACTGGCGATTCAAGAGGCTAAGTCCTTTATCAAATCAACTAAGCTTGGCAGGGTTCTGGATATATTCTTTCCATTATTAACGCCATCCTGCGATTAGAATATTTTCTAGCATCTGGAAGCACGCTATCGGTCTGGTATGACGAACCTGTCGGCTTTTGGGGAGGTTTGTTCACAGATTTCCAGCTTTTGTGTGTTTTGATTTGTTTACTTTATTTCTATTCAAGGTGATCCGGATAGGCTTTAATCTGGAGCTAGTAGCTAGCTCATTTCCTTATGCCTCTAAAATCATCTTTTTGTACTATATCAGGAGTACTATCTTCCTTATTCTCAATCTATTTCTGCTGGCGTTCGCCCCAAGATATCTGCTTGCTTGAAGATTAGGAACAGCTTCCTTATTTTCCTCCATAGTTTGTCTGGCGAGCCTAGCGTGCACCTGACCATATACGCAGATAATACTGCGATTTACACCTATTCAAAAAGTGAACTACAACAATCGCTTAGAACAGAAACTAGATTCTTTCTTACCTAAAGAAGATTGAAGCTCAATCAAATACGGATTATTGGCGCTTCTGGTTTTGGTTTCAGATTCCACTATGCCCTTGAGAAATACAGTAACCAAAGCTTGTTTATGGTAATTTGCTTTCAACGAGAAGGCTGGTTTCCTCATATTATCTATTTGACCATTTATGCTTTTGCTTTGAAATCATACAGAAAAAAAAAGATATGCTTACGGTCTATGCTGTGATCACTGTCTTTTAGTTTTCATCAATAACATGATTTCATAATATTAACTACAAAAATTATTTGAGAGATCAAGGGACGTCAAGCATACGCATTTTCTGAAGTTCTTCACTGGATCTCTTGTTGCAGAAATAAAACACTAAACACTTCAACCAACAAAACACCAAAATACATTTTATGATAATGACAGCTTTGCTGTCGAAACGCGTCCATGTTTAGTAACAATTTTTTTGTTGTTTTGCGGGTTGAAGTGTTTAGTGTTCTACATATTTTCTGTTTCGTATTGGAAATACCGGTCAACTAGCACTGTCGTTAAAATTCTAATCTCGTTTTCTAGTGGCGTTGATGTATTGTGGGTATTAGCTTGATCTAAAGTTTGATAATCTTGACATAAATGAGAAGTTATTACAAAAGTGAAACATTTTCATTAAAAAAAACTGTTAGACGTTCACTAAGTCTTTTAGCAAGACAAACTGAGGCAGACTGTGTTTATAATTCATTATTTTGATATACCACAGAATATATCTTTGATCCTCTAGTCAATTGAAACAATGGACTTGGTTTAGTTATTGGATTTACAGATCAAGAGCGGTGCCAGTGCATTGACGGTCTACTTTTTGAAGTAAAAAAAAAAACGATTGACATTTTCGTCTTGTAATAATTTATAAACGTTTAAGTTTATGAAGACTTCTTATTCGTTGTAATTTTTTCGCATATTTCAGATAATTTAATGTATTCATTTATGAAATTGACACATTCTTAGGGTTACTTCAAAATACCAAGCAAACAGAAACGAACTAGAAAACTCGATGATTGTTTCTTGTGTGAACAATGCTTCTCTTATTTTTTATATTTGGCGCAGAATTTTTTCATGTCGTGACAAGATTGTATAACGTAGAAGTACAATATTGTTAGTGGACTACATGTATATACGTACATATTATTTATTCGTTACAGGTCCGAAATTGGACATCGATTCTGAAGATGGTTACCACGGTCTTGTAAAAGAAAACGAAACTCTGGTTGAAGTGACACCAGCGATTAGGGCAGTAGGAGCTCCTGTTAAAGAATTTAGGATAGTAAACAAGCATCATGGAGAAGCGCCGTTTGAAATCATCAAAAAAGCCGACGGGTATGCGGAATTACGGGCGCGACGCGTTTTAAATTGCGAGAAAAGGAGGAATTACAAGTTCGACATCGCGGCTGTCGGTGAAGATGGGAAAGAAAGTCAAAGGTAAGTGTTTTCATCATTATGACGGGGCGGTAAATTCGTTTACAAGGATGTTAGAATATTTATTAAATGAAAATTAGAGGAACATGAACTTATTAGCAACCTGATTTGGGTAGCACATTTATGATATCGAATACTCCAGAAGAGGTTTCAATTTTAGAAATTGTGTCTTGAGATAAATTATACGGCAATGACTTATTTCGATTTAATTAAAAGCAATCAATAAAAGTTTTAATAATAAAAGCGTATGGACTTTCTAATTGTAAAGCTAAGTTTTTTGAATCTATTATGTATTGTTTTAATATATGCAAAGAATATTGGAAAGATGATAAAATACAATAAAAATGATGAGTGTAAAATAAAATTTAACAAATACGACAGTTGTGCAGGAGGAAAAAAGGGGGAGATCAAGATAGTACGATAACTCAACGTGTGAATCACGCTAGAGGCGAAAGTATTCTAGATGTTTGCGATAATTATACATGTGAACCGCGTTAGAGATGGCAGGTTTTGGTTCATTTATGTTATGATTTGTTTACTTCTGCAGTTGTTTCTTTTTCTTTCATTGTACTTTATGTTAACTATCCAATTTCCTTCTATATATTCATTTTTATTTTTATTGTTGGTAATTTTTCAATACTCGATTAAAAAAAAAAGTTTTTTATAGTTTTTAACTTAAGCCGAAAGAGTATTTATTTTTAAATAGTTGGCGCATAAAGAAATTTCAATTTTTCAAAATAATTATTAGAAGTACATGTGTGAGCTACAACTTGATATTCGTTTCAACTTTCTGTCACATTCTATCGCGTTATAAACCTTTTTACAAAGCGTCATTTACTATAAAAATTTCAGAAAACATTTATTTTAAGAACAAGACATGATAAATGTAAAAGTATCTTAATAAAAGTATTATCACTGCAATCCAGAAATGGCAAAATATATAAAAGAATACATAATAGTTATTTCCGGATTTTCAATATTTTTATATCGGTAGGACCCCGTAAAAATTCTAATGAACGATCACCGTGGGACGTTGACGTATATAACTTTTGCTATGTATGTATATGAAGTACATACATATATGTAGGAGGTTATTTACAAAGTTCTCGACTTACGATGAAATTGATCGCTGTTTCCCACTTTAATTCTGCAGAATCAGCAATTATTCATTACTTGACCTGCATTTATAGAATTGGCAATTTTCATTAAGTATTATTGTGAAATAATTAATGGTGATTGAAAAGTTTCTAATCTATAAATTTTCATCACTTTTCAGTATACATACAAATTTAATTTTTTTTTCTGGTTCCTAGTTGCAAATAGGTGAACTTCATTTTTTTATGCTGAATTCGAATCTGCTAGAAATAAAACGCTGAAGAAATTACGTGCATTTAACATAATAAAATGTAGATAACACCCATTAAAACGTCCTATTTAACAATTTTCTTTTATGTAACGATTTATTAGGGTCTTCTCTAATCAGTGACCAATAGTAATCACCCAACATGTTGGCATCCCATCTTCCCTAGTACCGCTTTTCAACATTCATGATCTTCATGGAAACGTTCGCCATCCTCGTCAAATGAGAATGTAACTAATGCATCTTTAGCGAGATATGACATCCCACTTTATGGTAAGCTGTCAACATTTCATCCATGAGATTCTTGAAATTTTCCGCTTTATTGTTGCCCAAGAAGCCGATTACTACAGATTTGAAACAATCCCATGCTACCTTTTCTTATCAACGGAGAACCGCATCGAAGCCTTTTGACTTTACTTAAGTTCAAATAACGAACTAAATCGTTTAATTGTGCCTGTGTAATCAAATGAGGCTCAGTGGGATCTATATACAGGAATAAAATTTGAATCAGTACTATCAGCAATGTCATCATTTTCGTTATCCCATTCTTCACACAGGCAGAGCATCACAATGGCCAACGAATCTTATCGCCGATGTTAAATTAGGATACACAACCAATTTTTATTTTTGCAGAGAAACCTGCTATCTTTGTGATGCAGAACTAACAGTCGATTTGATTATCTTTTTATTCTCTCCATATCGTAGCTACTGCAAAAGGCATACATGAACGGGGCCCTTTTATCCATTGTCGAAGACGATTTGCACAAGAAACACAACAAATATGTGGTGCCCATTCCTTGTCTTGATCTCCAACTCTACATCCAGATAAGCTCTTCTTATTAGTAGAGTGAAACATCGTCTTTGATGTTTAGCAGTAAACTTTCCATAAACATAACAAAAACTGTCCGGATCGTTTACACATTAACGGGACATGAGTAATGCTTACGTTAGTTTTGGACGGCCCTGTATACATAGACATAATTTTGAAGGTGTAGATTTGTTGGGCTGTGTTTCAGCTAGTACCATGTCAAATATCAAGAATTCACCTACAATGGCGCCAGAAATACAGAATTTTAACATGACGTTGCAGTTCGCCCTATTTTTGAAAAGAAAAATGAATAACTCAAAAATTGCTGATTTTGGGTATAAGGTACATTAATAAATTTTGATGCACAATTGGATGAGCGATCTAAAAACTCATAAAAAATATACCATGCTATTTAAATTAAAAAAGTTGACTTTAATTGCCGGTATACCGGAAGTGATACAAAAGCGTAAGCAATTTCGCCAATGAGACCAGATGACACTATCCGTAATTACAAGTTTTCAGAATTGTGGGATTTCAGGAACATCGAAAAGTTTTAACGAACCATTTCCGTGAATAACCCTGTATAGATAATAGTAATTTTAAATTAAAAAAATCACATTTTTGTTACTATAATACCTGGATTGTGTGCGACATAGAAAGATTTCAACTGTTACGTTCTGTATGAATACTACAATGGCTTTGTTTTATTTAGAATTGTTGATGTTGACATTATCATTGTATCTACTGTACAAGGATGAATGAATTATTATAGATCTGCATGGTTTTCTTGATTAACCTAGGAATAAATAATAAAAAGGGTTGTGTAAAAATGCATAAACAATTCGACATAAAATAATAAATATAGCAACAGTTATCACTTTAAGTGGAATTACAAGCATTTTCTGCGGCACGATTAATTCACATCAGTATTAATTAAGCTGCATTTTACAACCTAAAGAGATTTTTCGGGTTTGCGATATAACACCCTAGTTAACGGTATTTCGGTGATTGGTATACAAAATATATGCAAAATATTTTTAAATTAGAAAATAAAAGCGGGGTTATTTACATAATTGCTTCCTCTGATATTCTGCTGCTGGCTTTAAAAAAAATGCTACATTAGCGGAATTATACCTTTTTGTGGTAATTTACCCTAATAACCGAATGGAAAAGACATTATACAAATTGCTATGTTGGGAGTACAAGCACAGCATCTTTATACGTAGTAAAGGTAGCGGAAAACTAGATAGGACTGTACTTCTTTATATCTGATAACGAGTAGCCGACGATAGTACATACATACTATCTGGAAGAATCACAGTGATTCACGTAATTCATATAGACTCCGGCGAAATTTCTACTAGATCCGCTAACACAAAATTAATAAATAAAATAAATACATAAAAAATCTTTCTAAATTTGTAGTGAGTGTTAGATTCTCTATTCAAAATAACTTCAAACGTCCCATTTTTTTTTTTCAAACTGTCTATCAATTTGATTAAGTTTGAAATATAAATGTTATTCCAACACTTCGTTAGCGCAGAGTTTAATTCTTTGACGCTATGCTATTGTTTGTTATTGGCATATACCTCTCTAGCCAATATTCTCCATAGATTTTCGATGGGGTTCAGATCTGGCAAGCGACCAGGCCATTGTAATAAATTGATTTCGATTTATCGATAATTTAATCTATCTAATAAAAATATATAAT
>CM043023.1:3531468-3596475 GCA_023690525.1 Holotrichia oblita
TTATTAATGTCCCTTCGTATTTACGTTAAGTTTTTTATCGAAAGAAACAAGCATTCATCCTTCCGTGAATGGCAGTCCATATAAGTCGCATTGATTTGTCGTCCTCAAATATTTACATAGCCCCCATGCGCTTCAACTTTTATCTTAATAACATTTTCTCGTTTCTCTTAAGGAGTAATTGGACTTCCTCGCACTAATGCCCCACCCTGTATATACGTCTCATTTTATTGAAAAACAGCACTTGAACTGAATATGCGCTTTAGATGCAATTTCAATCTTTTTATTCGCCCACTAGACTCGTAAAATCCGTACCACGTTCCACTAATGAAGAAAAAAGGCAATCAGTAATTTGTAATCTAAATATTTATCAACGTCTAACAGAAATCTCACATCAAGGAGGCTATTACAAACGCTTTTAAACCATATTCGTTATAACACAATCTGTATACATTGATAATCAAGTTTTCCTTAAAAATCAAACTTAAAAGCCGTATATTTTTCGACCCAGTGCGATACAAACACAAATTCTAAACTCACATAATTCAATTGAATGTGAAAGCGGCAATCATTTGATTTACAAATAAGTACCTGCGAGAACCGAAAGAGAATTGTAAAAGTATTAATAAATGTCGATATCGTAAGACTGTCACTAAGTTAACTGTAACGCTGTCACTCTCATACACCCACCGAGTGCGTATAATAATTCAATTTTAAACACATTTTCTGCGAATCGCAAACAGGAGTTTTACTGGATTTATTTCTTCTTTAGTACATTAGCAAAGTATATAAATCACTTATGCAGAAATGTAAAATATGAAACATGAAATAAGAAGTTGAAAGCTAACTAATTATAACTAAATTATATAGACTCAGCCATTACTGTGCGCATAGAAGATTACGTACTTATTATGATACTAATTGGATAAAAATATTGGAATTAATTCTAACAGATGTCTCAGTAAGGTTGCCTATTTAGAATTTAGCGCCGTTTTATTTGTATTAGTCGTATTCTATTATTTGACAGTCATATGTGAACATTTTAGTCATGGAAAATTACGAAGACGCACAACACATAAATTTATTGTAAAACTCCACTACTAATGAAAATTTTGGATAGTTCGAAAATGTGGATTTTTCAGTTACCACGACACCCCTTCTCGGTGTACAATGGTCCGATTAATAAAGAAATTTGAGGCAATTGGTCAATTCAAATTCAGAAAAAATCAGTGTTTATGCAGTTCAGTCTAATGAAAACATCATCAACTAATGAAAATTTTGACCATAATCGTTCCATCTCGATTTGCCATCGTTCTAAAGATTTGAAACTTTTAACGAAGCAGGTTAAAAGGAATTTAGACTAAAGATGTGCATTTGCATGCTTAAAAGATTCAGGTGACAAACTTTTCTAGCCGGCAGACCATGTGTAACACCAAACGTTCACAGAATGGATCTTAGAGCAACAGCTTAATGGCGATTTTTCGAAGAAAATCATTCGCCGATAAGATGCATTTCGAACTTGATAACTATGTGAACAAACAGAATTCTCGCATTTGGGGAGCCGAAAACTCAAGAGTTATCGTACAACGTTACATACATCCAGCACGAACCACTACTTAGTGCGCATTTTGGACTGGCAATGCGGCAACCCTCAAACGGTGTTCGTTACTGAAAGATGATAAACAACTTCTTCTGATCTCAGATTGCTCAAACGGTTCTCGAAGACAGAAAATCGCAACAGGACAGTGCAACCTGCCACACAGCGAAACAATGAATTTGGAAATGTGAATTGGTCATCTAAATAATGCGATTTTGTATTTCTTTCTTTGGAGTTTTTCGAAAGAAAAGTTATATGCCAATAACCCAAGAACAATTTCTAAGTTTGATGAAATTCAGTAGGCAGTCTGCCAAAATGTCATCGAAAATGTTGTTAAAAGAATCAACGAATGCTATCAATCACATTACGGCCATTTATAGAATATTACATTCCTTGCCTAACCGCCAATATAATAGAGGTAAAAACTTTTCAAATGAACACTGCGTTTTTTTAATGTCAACATATGCGGTGTTAATGGGACACCAGAAATTCAAACCAACAGGAAAACATACTATGAACCTGTCTAATATTCTATTTCTAAAATCACTTAACAAATACAAGGACCTGATGAGTGTTTTTGTCTGTGTTTAACCGAATCAATTGATTTTGTCAAGCTAAAACGGGTTTTCAGTTCTCCCGGAATAATAATTTAAGCCCGGGCTAAAGTATAAATGGAATAAAAAATTGGAACAAGAGAAAATTGAGACAAATGAGTATGACGAAAACACACAACGTAATAATGTCAGAAAAATGAGTATGACACGAGCAACTACATTATATTGGTTTTTTAAGTTCTCTTTTTGGAGATAAGCGCTTTACAAAATGGCAAAGAAAACAAGTCGGGCATCGTACTGAGGCAATTTTGTAAAACGTTTAATTCTGAATATGAAACTGTTATAATCGTGAAAAAGGTTTACCACGTAGGCTAATACTGTTACCAAGAAAAAAGTCGAAGCTGACTCCTACGTTTTTGCAATAGCGTTTTGATTTTAATGGAAGAAGAAACAGCAATTCGAACTGACGACAAAGATTTCAAAATGTTATTAAAAAAAGGCAGTCGATAGGTAGGGAAGATAATATAATGTAAAAAAAGGCAGAAATGTGACATACTTGTTTCACGTGTCTGCTAGGAGATAATTTATACCTTGCTTACCTTGTATATGGACGTTAACAAATAAACGAAAGGTTAAAATTTCATGAACCTGTACACACAGAAAAAGGATTTCTATATTTAAGAAATTATTTTCTCTTGAGGAAATCCACTTAATCTAAGTAATTTTTTATTTGTTAAGAGAAATTTTACTATCTATAAGTTAATTGAATATCTTGGGAACAGTAAATGAAAATCTTAAAATCAGATTTGTTCCAAGAAATAATTTGTACAGACAAGAACATCGTTTACTTGATGGAAATAACCAAAAAATGCTATAGGTGGCGCTTCTGCCATTATATGCAACTATGCAATAGACATAATATGTGCACATATGTGCTTTTTTATTGTGATTATAACCTTATACCTTGTCTTATAACAGTGTACAAAATTAGGGACATTCAATACCCGGAAATGTTAATTCCTGTGATTAAAATAGTATTCAGGCTTTCACAATCGTCGTTGAATGGAGCTTTTCGGTGGTTTCTCTATCATATAGAAAAATTTTGATTTTGTTGCAGGTGATTAATCTTATGATTTTCAGAAGTAAAGTCAGAACCAGGAATTTTCTACACGACAGAGAACGCGAGAATCGTAAACCAGTTTACTTCTGTACTTATTTTAGCTGCATTCTTGCATATTTATTTCAAGAAATTCAAGAATTATCAATCAAGATTAATATATACTTATTTGAATATAATGATATATTTAATCCAAATCAAATAGTGCTTTAATTTAAATACTACTTTTTCTTACTGTAACCCAATAAACCTTATATAAGAAAGTTAATTACTTGAATATAGTATTTAACATCTCTTGCATTAAGTATTATTTTTTTTGAACAAGAAAATGATTTCTAAAATTCAGTATATAATTTCTTGAAATTCTAAGAAATTAAATTTCTTACTCGAAGAAAATAAGTATTTGCTTATATATGAGAATGATAATGACTTGAATTAAGTTATTCTTACTTAAACCTAGTAATTTGTTCTCTGTGTGTAGAAACTGTTCTTGAAACACAGTCTAATAGCTGGATAGATTATGAACACTTTACAAAATATGCAAATGTATCTAAAGATTGACTGGTTGTGCTGGTACTTGATCGGCACGCGAGACATCCACACTCGAGGGTTTTTATACGCACATGAACACAAAATGCGTGTGATTAGCATAGCGCTCCTTAATAAAACGCTCGTGAAACATTTCAAGGTTGTTCACTATGAAGCTTGTGGATTATGGATGAGAATTCTGGAACATAAAGAATACGATGGAGCCGGATTGACGAAAGTGCTACAGTTACAATTTCCCTCGAAGGTTTGGAATGTACTAGCATTTGATGATGTGGATTTTACATATTCCAAGATGACCAACGTACCAAATTCCAATTGTTAGACAAGAAATCACCACTATTACTTCCGAAGTAGATGTCGACAAACACCTCTTCCCCTCACATGCTACGTCATCAGAATACAATTTTTTAATATAAAAACGCTACTAAATTCGTAACATTTCTACATTTATTGTATCCGCAGCAAATACTGAAGAATGGACTCTAGAAAGAGAAGGTCTGAGAAACGTGAAATGCCAAGTTTCATTCTCTATAAGTACTATAAAGAAGAAAAATGTAAATTCAAGTAATTCAATCGAAACCGAAGTTGAATTAAAGAGGTTTTTAGCAATCATGATCTTGATATACCTATACATATGTATGTGTTTCATACCTGAAGACACTCGCAATTTCTTGAAATACGTCACTTTCTATTAAATGAATGAGCAAATTATTAAATAAATGCAGTCGCGTATTTTCAATGAAACTATGCTCTGTCAGCTGTAATTTAAATATTCGAGTAGCGGTCTTTTCCTAGCCATCTCTCCCCTATAGTTTTGCATTGGATATAATTGAAGAACCATACTTGTCGGTATTGGCTAATGACTGCTGCTTAACAAAAGTGTGTACCGTAGAGATAAGACCTACTACAGATATCAATTTTAATATAATTGACAATGTCGTGGAAGAAACAAGTAAACAGCTTTCAACTCCAAAAAACAGAACAAAGCAATTTACTGTTTAACGATTAACGCTTTACGTTTTGGAAACGCCTATATACAAAAATATTTACCGCATATTTTACGAAGCGAGCGCCTTCTAGAAAAGGCACTTTTGTTCTGGAACATTGCGGCGTGGACGATTTGATCTATAACTAGAATCTTCGATGATAGCAAAGACTGGATTCATTTTCATAATTATTGAGTCGATTTTAATAGGTTTTATATTTTTTAATTCATACAGTTTTTTGCTGCTCATTATTAATTTGTTTGAATATTTTTTTCTATTTTTCGTATCTATATAGTAAATGTCTTTTCATATAGCAGATGTGGTTTGATTTGATGTCTAAAGGGTTGCTTTTATATTCATTACCTTTAGCGAGTCCATACCATACTTATTTATAATTCATAATCATGTCACATATTTAAAAAAAACACACTATCGTAACTTTGTTTTATTGTTTGAATTTTCTCTTAATGAGAGAAAAAAAATTCTTTTAATGTTCAATATATGTATTAGATTTCCAAAGTACTTCTCCTTTTCTCTTTCCTTCTATGTCCATACCAACTTATAGCACCTTGCTTTGGTATACATTTTGCAGCACCGAAAATAATGAATAATTGAAGAGAGTACAACTGCACACTATACATGCTACCCTTTTAAAAGACAAGTAAAACCGATTCAGTAAATACCACGAACCATATAAGATATCCTTCCTGTAGCCTAATGGATATCTACTGATTTCTTTATGTATATAATTGAAAAATAGCAATACGTTAGTTTGATGATAACATTTCATTAATATTTAGTATTTGATAAAACTTCATTAAATTACTTCTAAGACATAATTTTAAATTTAATTTGCAAGCTTCGGTTGCTTTTTTGTTCATATTTTAAAGGTTTCCCTAAAATGTTTATTTTTACCTTTATAATTTAAATAAGTTTTGTTCATAAATTTTTCATTACAAGTTAAAAGTTTTTTGCTTCCTTTGCATTTTTTTAGCAGGTTGAAAAAAACAGCCAGCGATGTTAGGTTTCTGTTTTGTTTTATAATTTGTGAAGGCTTTCTTTTGTTATTTCACCTCAATTTTTTTCCTTGAGCAATTCATTTTCATTAAACTACTTTAAATTTTCAGATTTTTCTTATGTATTATTTAATCACAAGTAAAGTACATAAAGGAGAAAATTTTTATATACTGTTTGTTTTAACTATATGACTCGTATCTTTCATATGGACTAGACAACCCTTTCACCGGTTTAAAGGCATCCTTCATGCAATATTAATTGTATTCCTTCTAAACAAAAGATGTTACAAATATTGAAATGAAAATCTTGGACTTCTATTCTTTGGAAGATACCACAGAATGTACAATACTTTATAAGAAATGGAGTGTGAAATATTTATTGAATAAACACCAGAGATATCAAATTGTATGAATAGTAATGTAGGATGGATATGTATTGAATTTCACATAATATAATAGCGAAGAATTCTTTACATACAGAATAAACAAAGGCAATCCGAAAAGTTTAGCTACGATAAAAGTTAAAAGGATCGAAGTTATCTTCGAAACAGGTAAGTAAATGGTGAAAGGTACTATCTCAATTTAATTTTTGTTAATTAAGGAAAACTGTCGTAGATCCTTTTCGAAATCCAAAGCGAATTATGACACGGGAAACACATGCAAAATGAAGTAATGATGGTATTTACATAGACATTTTTGTCACCTGCCGTTGTAATCATTTGTGCTTAATAAAAGAATAAAACTCTAACTCCCATGAACGCGATTGTACTTACAAATATGGTCATGATTTATGAGAAATAATTATTAGCACAAATTTATCAATGTTACTAACTAGTTTAGTGATTTTTACCTTACAGATTCAATCGTGTAAACATATTTGCAAGTTATTACCCTTATCTTCAACCTAACCTTAGCGATACATACTTATGTATATGTATGGTAGTAACATTCGGTAGTGAGTAGTATAGTGACGCAAAGTCAACTAGTATCTATAAAAACTTTTCCATGAACCATGTGCTTCGTTGCATTGTTTATTTGATAGACTTTAAATGATTAGAAACACTTGTTTTATAAATATATTACAGCTAATCAAAGTATGGCATGTTTCATAGCATAATTCTCCAAACTGTGGACGTTAGCATGCTAATACGGGGGACAGGTGATCGATTAGAATTTAATAAGTATGTATAAAGAAAAATTCAATTCGCCAGCTAGCCACTAAACTTATATTAAAGCTCATTGATAATTATATAACTAAAGCCATAATAAGTGTTTCTCGCAGATTTTCAGCCCATTTCCATTTTATCTGCATTATTGTCGTGAGAATTGATTATGAAAGATTCTCCACGAAGCAAACGAAGCTATAACTCGAATCAGTAAACGATTAGGCAAAGAATGACTTATGGTATGACTGAAAATTGGTATTAAAAGAAAAACAATAGTATTCCATTCAAACAAAAGGTGATCTGAACTAGTTGAGCTGAATCAAACACTTCTTGCTTTTCCACAACACAACATTTTTATTTAAGAAAACCTCGATTAGCGACTAAAGAATAAAATTTTACTCACTCTGTAACCTTAATTCCACACATCAGGTAAATAAACAAATTAATAGTATCGAGTCGTTATTTTGCGTCAGACGTCTCGTCGTTAAAGTAGAATTTCTTAGAATTCAGAATACGCTATAAGGTAATTAAAGGATTAAGTGGAATTAGAAATACAGATTTGAAATTATATTCAGCGAATCTGTGTGATTACTTATATTAGTGACGATAACTAGCATAATAATTGTTGTGTTTCTTTTTTCTGTCTAGACCATGTAACTTTGTTCTTTATATTTTTGCCAATAAATTCTATATTATTATTATTATTATAAATGTCTACAAATCAAATAAATGTTAGGTATTTTATATATCGTATCAAGTTTTACTCTGTTGACAGTTTATGAATAGTTGTGGATCATTATAAAATCAGGTGTAATCGGCATGTATATACATACATATATTTATACAGGTTCTTTCTAATTATAGAACTAGTTAGATTTAATTAAAAAGTGAGCTAGAAGGATTTAAAGCGTTAAGTATAATTTGATGACATACGAGAGACATTCTTACCCTGATAATTACTTGAATTGAAAGATAGATGATGCAATTATCTCATCTATTAAACTGTATTACAATTATTTCCTTTCATAAACAAACGCTAAATATTACTGTTTATTTATTGAGCCATAATTTAATTTGGCTACACAGATTAAATCCTTTTAGATACATATGTATATAAAAACAAAAAAGGAATACATATATATCACGCGTAATTAATAAATTATTGGGGTCACGAAGCCATCTTCTAAATTGAATTGCGGCTAAAGTATAATCTTATATAACATTTAAAGACTAAGGTGTTATTTCAAAGTTAAATAATGATAATACATAAAAATGCCTAGTACAGCTTTTTATTAGAGGAATATTTTATGGGTATTTTTCAAATTGAATCTAATATATTAACAACAGAATTCAGAAAATTCAACAACGACCACAATATTTCTGACATGACATTCGATTGTTTGTGAATAGATGGCGCGTCAAACATAAAGGTCAATGTAGAAGAAGTATGCCATGAAGAAAAGCGATAAACAGGAACATACTTCAGAGTATAAAAGTGTCGAGTTCGTCCAATTTCAATCCGGTATATTATGTAAATAACATTCCTTCTTTTAGGACGCAATTTCAACTTTGCTCCTAAACTTGGCGTTATTATTTCTACAACGAATGAGTCAAATCAGTTTTGTTGAAACGATTAGTAGTAGGTATTTGATAATTTCAGGCACACACAATTTGAGAATCTTAAAGTTTGAAAAAAATTATGTATTTATTTCAAAACTTCTATAACCTTTAATTACTTGTCAAAATCTGCTAATACTCAATGCAAAGCAATTTGTGTCATTAATTATCATAACTCAAATAAAATCTATTTTAAAAGATGCAACTACTTGACGATAAGAATCTGTTATTCTTGCGGAAAAATTATTACCAAGTCAGCTCATATAAGAACTTGTATGACAAAAATATATTTTGTATTATTATATATTTTTACGATTGAGAAAAAATATCAAGCAGAATCAATGCAGAGTCCCTTTAGTGAATCAATTATTGGTGTTCCAAACGTATTGTAATCTGATAATGACAGGCAGTTCACAAATCAAGTTGTAAACGAACTTTTTGATATATTACCGGGCTTGAAAATCATTTACGGAAAACATCGTCATCACCAGAATCAGAATGGAATTAATCAGGACGTATAAAAAACGAGAACGGTACATGCATGCAAACTGGAGGACTAAAAGTTAACGTTCAACAGTTAATGAAAAATTAGGCATGTCGTGATGGAATGGTCTAATTCACATATGAAGCAATGCTTGGTTCCAGATGCAATGAGCACTGACCACTGTAAATACTGTATTTATACAGGGTGACCAACTAGTACGCGGAAGTCCAGTATCTTGGTTGGTAAGAGAGATAATTGAATCTTTTTTACTTCATGTCTAGTTTTCTTAAGATCTACAAACCTAAAATAATCCCGATTATACTGGATGAAACACCCTGTATAATGGGCATTCATATGAACTGACGGTCTTTGAGATATTTGGCTTACTACGGTTTTCTAGTAAATTTTCATCAATTATAATATCGTCAATTTTTTGGTTACACTAATTAACAGAAAAAATATTTTCTGATCAAATGTTAGACCATAATGGTTCTTCAAACCACCATGTCAGAAACTGACCTACAATATAAGGAATGCGCAGAAAATGTTGTCAAATTTGACGAAGATAAATATGAAAAATCTTCGTTAATTCAAATGGAACACATTGTATATTGTGGGATACGTTTTATGACACTTCGAGAAGTATTCGTTTATTATGACAACTTTTTTATATATGACAGTTAAAATATCGAATGACATGTCTCTATGTTATGTCATTTGACATTTCACTTAATCAACAAAATTACAAGTCAAAATAGTACAATATAATACAACGTCCCATCGGCCGTCGTGCGTCTTCACAACTGCCGCCGACCCGTTCTCCACCGAGGGCTGGTAGTCGCTTTCGGTGATCCCACAGTTCGGCCGTCCTGTTCATCATCTGCCCCGGATGATGCATCATCTTCATATGTGCACCACGGCTTAATATATTCCGCGCAGGTTGAAGTGATGCTGGGACCTTCGTGAAACCCTTCTTTTCTCACGTCGTACGAATTATTATATTTCGCACGCACAATGCGATAAGGACCCAGGTACTTCGCCTTCAACTTCAATCCTGGCCCGAATTGTGTTCGTTTGATAGCCACCAGATCGTTGATATGGTACTTGTTCAGTTCTCTGCGTCGTAAGTTGTATGTCCTTTTATTCTCTTCCTGTACTTTGGCGATTTGTGTCTTCGCTTCTTTTCGCAGATCTTCTCTATCGTCATTAAACTGTCGTCTTGCTTCTTCCTCTAGCAGTTCACACATTCGTAAATCCGCTTTGCTCTTCTCATCTTTGAACCAACTAATAATTCGAACGGAGTTGTGTTGATACTTCGATGATATGTGGCATTCATGGTTTGTTGTACTCGTGACACATGTTTATACCACTTGGATGGATCATCTGCAGATAATTTCGATATCACAGATATGATCGAAGAGTTCATTCGTTCAACTTGCCCATTGGATCTCGGTAAACCAGTTGTGATTTGAATGTGGCTAATATTCTCCTCTTTACAGTAATCCTCGAATTCTTGACTTGTGAAAGCCGCTCCACGATCGGATATGATAATAGATGGATTACCAAACGTTGTTTTTTGGATATCTAGTCTTGATATAACCTCTTTCGTCGTTGTGGATTTTGTGGGGTATAGCCAAACAAATTTGGTAAAGGAATCAACTACTACTAGGATGTGTTTGTAGTTCTTGTGGGTGGATTCTAAAGGACCGAGATGATCAATGTGATAGGTATGGAGTGGTATGGCTTCTTTACGTACGGGATTTAGGTATCCTTCTTGCTTTCCACGTTTCCGATTGTATAAGATACACTTCACGCAGTTTCCTATAACTTTCTCAATCTTCTCCCTTAATTTAGGCATGTAAAAGTCCTGCTTTATCTTTTCCTCCGTACACCTTACTGCGTAATGCCCTTCTTCATGAACGGATTTGATGATACTATTCTGCATCGCTTTGGGGAGCACGACAACTTCGGCACCGTCTCTGAATTTGTATAAGATGTCGTCCTTAATTAGATAGTCCTCGTAAGGTTTCTCTTTTAAAATCTCTTTAATCGCTAGAATCTCTTCGTCCGCTCCTTGTGCTTTCATTATTTTACTGCGGAGACCATCTGTGGCCATTATGGTCATGATAGGGTATCGGCTTAAGGCATCGACGTGTTGCATTCTGTTACCTTTTCGATGTTCAATACTGTACTCAAATTCTTCTAGTAATAGGGCCCATCGTGCGACTCGAGTTGCTAAGTCCTTCTTCTCCATTGTCTTCTGGAATGCAGAGCAATCTGTAATAATCTTGAATTTAGTGCCTAAGAGGTACACACGGAATTTTGAGTGCTTCAATAATCGCAAGCACTTCCAGCTCATAACTCGTGTACTTCTTTTCTGCATCGGTGGTTTTCCTACTCATATAGTAGACTGGATGTAAATGATTATCAGCAGCAGAACGCTGCAACAAGATAGCGCCATATCCGTCTTTAGCTGCATCAGTATGAAGTTCCGTTTCTGCGTCCCTCTGATAAATATTTAAAACTGGTTTTACTGACAATAGATGTTTCAATTTATTAAATGCCTCTATCTGTTTCTCTCCAAACTCAAATGGTCTGTCCTTTTTCAGCATGTCGCTTAATGGCTTAGCGATAACTGAATAACTCATTATAAATTTGCGAAAATATCCAGTTAGACCAAGAAAACTTTGGAGTTGTTTAGCGCATTTAGGTTGGGGAAACTTCATTACTGCTCGCGTTTTGTCTGGGGATGGGTATAACTTACCCTCTTCGATAACATGGCCTAAGAACTCTATCTTCCTCATCAATAAATGGCATTTCTTTTTATTTATTTCTAATCCGTACTCTTTTGCTGTCTGGAGCACCATTTTCAATCGACTAAGGCCTTCTTCCTCGTCACGAGATGGTATGATTAAATCGTCGAGATATGGTAACACGATTCCTTCTGTAATAAGTTGTCTGAAGACGCAATTTATATATCGCTGAAAAACTGCTGGTGAATTACATAGTCCAAAAGGAGCTCGTAAAAACTGATACTGTCCATTATGCGTAACAAAGGATGTATACTTGCGACTCTCTTCTGCTACCTTAACATGGAAAAATCAATTTTTCAGATCGATTGTTGAGAACACTTTGGCAGTCTGCAACTTATCTAACTGATCCTCTATTAAGGGGAGAGGGTATCTATCTTTGATGATCAGTTTATTAATCTTTCTGTAGTCTATACATAATCTATGTGACCCTCCTTTTTTCTTTACTAGGACGACCTGACTTGCAAACTCAGAACTACAGGGTTCTATTATCCCCTGTCGTAACCATTCATCAATTTGTACATCAACAATTTCTCTCTCGGCGAATGGCAAACGACGTGGACTGTGAAAAATAGGTTCGCCCTCTCTCGCTAATGTTATTTTCAAATCCACATTTGCACTGTTGGCCTTCTCGGGTCGATAACTGCACATTACTTGTTCAACTTGCTTTCGTATTTGGCAGTCTACTTGTGCACCTACATCTGGTTCGTACTCGATTTGAGGTTCAATGCTCATCACTGGTACATCTTTTGGTAATCTACTTATTTGGACGCCATTATTGTCAACGCTTAGTTCAGCTTGTTTTAATAATTCTAATCCAATTATACCCTGTGTAGATAAAACATCATTTGGTACTATATAAAAATTGGTAAGAAACGTACTCCCATCAATGATAATTTGGGATTCTATGCATGCGACTGTGTTAACCGTACTCTTGCCAAAACCCGTTAATACGATGGAGTTAGGTATCAACTTGGAATTATGCAGCTGGTTATATATATGTTGATTAATAACATTAACTTGGCTCCCCGTGTCAATTAAGGCTGTGAATTCTACATCTTCTATTGTTACTACTTTCGTCATCTTCTTACAATCTGCTGCATAAATTTTGTTCACCGTGGGTGATGCTGCTTGTTCATTTGAATGAGTAGATGTCTCAGATGCTGAACTTCGTTTAGATCTACATTCGAAGCCCTTGTGTCCAAAACCATTACATTTAAAACATTTGACACCCAAATGCTTTGACTGACATGTAGCTGATTTATGGCCAATTTGACCGCAATTAAAACACCTGCTTTCTTTAGTAGTATGAGATTGCGGGCCTTTTGAATGATCTTTATGCGTTCTTACGTTATTGTTCTGAGATTTTGTTGTCATTCGAATATAGACATCCAGTTTAGTTTTGAATTCGTCTAGACTAGTAGCTCCATATAATACTATTTTATTGTGCTGCTCGCCTTTAATCCCATCAATTACATAACTAATTAATGCCTCTGTTTCAATGTCCCCGTGAGTAGCTAGTTCTTTCATTACGAGAAAATATTCCTGAATAGTTTCGTTCACTTTCATTTTCCTATCCGATAACAATTTGTGTAGCTCAGCACTATTTAGCTTCTTAGAAAATTCCTGAATAAGAGCTGCTTTTAAGGATGGCCATGATTTGATGTTTTTTTCTCCATCAACAAATAATCTAGCTAGCCCACGTAGGGATTTCTTTGCGAAAATGTATGTGTGCAACTCACCCCACCCAAGTAAGCAAGATAGGTCATCAAAATCCTCTACCCATTTCTTAATTGAGTGATGTTTGCTGCCGTCAAATGGAGTTATCGATCCTTCAACGTCCCGAAAGCTGATACCAAACGTTGGTACTGTAGTAGCGCTGATTGATGCTGTTGGACTTGGAGCACGCTGTACTTTTTGAGTAGTTTCCTCTTCTACCACGTCATCATCCGTTTCTTCATCTTCCGAATTCTTTATAGAATTCTCCAGTTGCGCCAAGTTCATCAAAACACTACAAATTTTTGCTATTAAAGTGTCTTTATTCGCTTGATTATAATCTACGCATAAAATATTCGCAATGGATGTTAAATCACGTTCACTTAATGAATCTTTAGCGTATTTAGTTTTTCTTACTGTATTCTCCTGAATCTACCGCAAACGTAAATCCTTCGAACGCGCGCAGTCGTTTTCGATTACTCCGGTCACCCTCGTATTCAAAAATTAGTTTGTGCATCGCTTTAATGACAGCTGTTGGTGCAGCTTTAATATTCGCGGCCACTCGAGATATTTGTCCTAATGTTGTCATTGTTGCCCGATCGTCTCAATGGATATGTTCGTCTTACTGTCCTATTACATTCACTTAAAAGTTCCTTCTTTTCGCTCGTTTAAAATGTAATTAGATTTATTCTATCACGTCTTTATTATTTTATTTACCTTTTAATACTTTTGGTCTTTACACTTCGATATTACACTCGTCTGTTTCTTCGTCGTCTTCGTACTTCTTTTACCGCGTCTTTCACATTAACATTTTACTTTCACGTCTTAAAACACCTTTCGTCTTCTCCTTCCCGAAAATGCACATATCCCGGTTGAGCCCCCAATTTTGTGGGATACGTTTTATGACACTTCGAGAAGTATTCGTTTATTATGACAACTTTTTTATATATGACAGTTAAAATATCGAATGACATGTCTCTATGTTATGTCATTTGACATTTCACTTAATCAACAAAATTACAAGTCAAAATAGTACAATATAATACAACGTCCCTTCGGCCGTCGTGCGTCTTCACAACTGCCGCCGACCCGTTCTCCACCGAGGGCTGGTAGTCGCTTTCGGTGATCCCACAATATTATTCATCAGTAAAACGCAGAATTAAATATACTAGAACTTTGCTATAGCATTCTCTACAGCTAAGTTCAATACTTCATGTAAAAATCACAGTATCATACTAAAAGGTGAGTAAAATCATGCATCACTTCAAATTTACTCAAAAAAAAATCAAAAAATTAAAAGAGAGAATTAAGGAAATTGTTCGAAATGTTCGCTGTTCGAAAAGTAATCCAACAAGTTTAAAACAAGTTTTATTATCACTAGATCCTTATGTATAGTATCTTCTATCTATTTTGCAGTAGTTCTTTTATTGTAGTAGGTTTGTTTCTACAAAAGCTGAAACATCTTTGTATTATTTATTGTAAAATTGTATCGAACGCGAATATTTATGTAGGCGATTGAAGTAATTATTAAAAATATAATTATTGACAGTTTCACCTTTACCGCTACGTGTAGCACCAATTGTTATCAAACTTGCATACGGGAAAGCATTTGCGATTTTGTGAGTACCCGACGGGAAATCAACAATAAATCAATCAATTATCTCTCTTATCTACCAAGATAGTGGGCTTCCGCGTCTAGATGGGCAGCCTGTATATTAGGGGACATACAATTTTTTCTTGTGGCTGTAACTACAATGTGTAGGACTCAGTGATTCATACTTTTCTATTAAAATTGGGAGGTACTTATGTATATGGTTGAAGATTAATTATTGGCAATCACTTTCCGAGTAAAATTATATGAGAAGCTAATTTTGTTAAAAGCCAAAATCTATACGAAATTTCTAACAGTGTGCTTTACTGTAATTACGAACAAAAGTAAAAGGAATACAGGAGATTTACATAAAAATTAAAAAATTATCATCTAGTATAAAATATCTACAAATTAATATGGAATTTTGAAATAGTTATACATATAAAGGATTTTATTTGAGATAAAACTTCTTATATAGCAGTGTGTGACCTATACAACTCTAATGATATCGGCGATTTTTAAAGAATAGTGTATTGAAATCATATAAATTTACTGTGTACATAACTGGTCATTTGATAAAATAAACTTCGTGGTCGTTTTCGAAGATTTTATCTGTTTTGTTGGGATCTGTTCTAGAGAAACCTCATTAGGGCAGACCAAAAACCGCAACTGATCAAAATATCACCGCTTTACGAGAGTACAGATAATCACCTAACAACAACACCTCCATTACGATATCAAAAATTCATGATTACTTCAACCAGTTTGTAGCAAAACTTACATATGGGCTTGAAGTTACATGCATACAAAATTCAGTTAACCGAAGAACTCACTGACATGACACTAACAATCGACAAGACAGAAATTTTTGCAAAAATTGCTATTATCGCATTAATACATGCTAGCGTAGCCGTAGTAGAAATTTCAACGATAGACTTTTTACGTTTAATCGTAATCGACGGTACTGTTAGTAAAAATAAGCAAACCGGAAATATTACTTATAATTTCTGTTTTACAAGACAACATCCTATAGTTATTTCTGAGAAACTTGTTCCAAGCAAAGACGTTTCATTAGGTCAGGTCGCGTCTATATACCTAACAGTTCACAAAGATACATTTAATGTTACTACTATCTCTTATTGATAATCAATCATTAACCTTTAAATAATTAAACAATGCCAATTCTTCAATATGTCGTTACTACTTTTGTAGCTTCAGCACGAATCGATATTGTATGACACTCTTAAGCTATGTACTCACTTGAGCAAATTTACGCGCACGAACGCTGTGCGCACACAAATCCTTTGATAAAGGTGAAGAAACCGACAAGCGATGGATAGCGTTCGTGCGCATATTGGATGTTTCGTGCGCGTAAATTTGCTCAAGTGAGTACATAGCTTTAAATTAACTATAATTTCTTCTAAAGAACATTGAAATTCCTTGCAAAATAGATATATAAAACGTTAACCTTGTACAATACTTTAGAAAATATATAAATGCGTACATACGTCCAAGTCAAAAACACCAAGAGTAAACATGCAATACATTACGTAGAATTCTTGAATAGATTACAATAAATATTACTCAGATTACTGCTATCTGTGTCAAAATTCACCCTACTAGGTGATACATTAATACAAAACAATTCCAACAATAATTATAAATAGAATTTTTATATTCTCAAAATCAAAAGTATGTTTTTTTTTTCTGATGGATAAGTCAACACACATGCACGTTTCCGCGTTCTGATGTCACTAGGAGCCTACACAGTTATTACATGGAATGTTATCATTTTGAAAAATAAACGGACCTGCTGTCGATTCTTGTCAAAGGGAAATTGTAAAATTATGAATTATAAATTAACTTAAGTCTTAATAAAGATTTTGAATGTACGTTATTAACAAATATATTAAAAACTTTATTTACATTTATTACAAAAAATTGTTTGTTACTAATGTAAGTGATTTTATTCTTCATCGCAATTATTGTATTAAATTTATGACTACTCAAATGGTTGGAATAAAAGTACAGTAGAACACCGATTATCCGAGTCGCAATTATCCGAGCTCTGGATTAACCGAGCCGACCTGAAGACCCAATCCGTATTAACCGAGCTTCTAAAATACATACGTATGTAGTAGTATAAATCGTCGGAGCCGACGGGCAATCCGCTTTATCCGTGGTTCCCTAGTTCTGTTTTTAGACTATTTTTAGCATGCGAATTTGCGTGAATGCAGTTCGTCCTTGCGTTCGCTATAGAGAAGTATACCTACTCGCATAATTATTTCGTTGGAGTACTAGTTAAGTGTATACGAACTACTTTGTTTAGATATTCGTTTGCCGTCTTATAATGCAACAAAATAAGCGTAAAAGAAAGGTCGTTTCTATTGAAGAAAAATTAAAAGCCATCAAAAGAATGAAGCAGGAAAACCACTTACAAATGTTGCGTGATATTATGGAGTCGGGAAGGTAATAGTTGGAGATTGGAAGAGAAACCGTACGAAAATAGAAGATTGGTGTATAAATCAAGCCTCTTCGTCTTCAAGAAGAAAATCAATGAAAAACGGCGACTATGAAAAGGTCAACAAAGCTTTATTCATGTGGTTTAACCAGCTAAGATCAAAAAGTGTGCCTCTGTCAGGTCCAATTTTACAACAGGAAGCAATAATGATTAGTATGCAATTCCCAGAGACACATAGGTTTACCGGCAGTTCAGGATAGCTTGACCGCTGGAAAAAACTATACGGTGTACGTTAACTGACCGTATGTGGAAAAAAACTTTCTGCTGATATGTCATCAATTGCAAAATTTAAGGAGCACTTTAAAGCGCAAATCAAATATAGTGGGTATGTGTACGATTAAATTTACAACTGTGACGAAACTGGCTCGAATTATAAAATGCTTCCATAAAAAACACTGGAATCTCTCCTGGGCACAAACGAAGTAAGGAAAGATTAACCGTAATGGCATGTTCCAATGCATCTGCATGGCAAGCACAAACTCCCACTGATGGTGATTGGCAAGTCAGCACGTCCAAGAGCTTTAAAAGACATCTCACCCAAAGCCCTACCAGTTTATTACAAAAGTCAGAAGAGCGTTTGGATGGATGCGATCTTATTTACTAACAGGTTTAAAGAAGAGTTCGTGCCATCTGTGACTAAATTTTTGAAGAAAAACGGTCTACCTATTAAAGCAATTTTGTTAATGGACAATGCTCTCTCTCTCTCTCACCCTGAGGATGAACTTCACGTAGGCAACATTGTTGTAAAATTTTCTTCCGAATGTAACCAGCATAATGCAACCAATGGACCAAGGCGTCCTCGAAAACATTAAAAAATATATATATCTTGAACATATATTAGAATACACAGAAAAAGAAGAGGATATTATCAGTGGGATAAGGAAGATTACAGTGAAAAATGTTATTTACTGGGTAAGCCAAGCGTGGGATTCTGTACGTGGTTCCACTATTAAAATATCTTGCTCAAGAGTTATTGACATAGAGAACTATGAAAGTGAAGATGATATTCCGTTAAATGAATTGGCTTTGAAATGGAGAAGCCGTGGAGAAATGTCCTCTTCAAATTTTGACAGCGAGACAGAAGAAGAAATGAGTGTTGAAGAACTAACAAATGCCTTTCAGGAAACCGAAAAATCAGATAACGACAACAATGAAGCGGTGGATGAACAGCCTCCCACTAAGATCTACCATCAAGGAGGTATTGCTTCTCTGGAAAAAGCTCTGAGGTATATCGAACAATAATCAGAGGCAAGCCCAACAGATGGAGAAACATGGCAGCGAGAAAAAGAAGATGCGATATGCAACAGCAGAGCATAAATAACTATTTCAATGTTTTGTAATATGTATACATACATACTTATTCACATGTCAATAACGTTCCTAAACCGTTTAAAGTACATTTGTGTTTATTTTTTAATAAATAAAAAATAAATCCGGATTATCCGAGTTTTCAGTTAGGTATCCGAAAAGGGGCACCCTCGTTACCTCAGATAATAATAATAAACTCTTTTATTCCATAATACAATAAAAGTGTAGAATAAGTCAATTGATAAATACATACATATATAGACTACAACAAACATAACTCATTTCTACAAATAATACAAGCACAGACATGTATGTATAGATAAAAGAAAGTACTATATTATACACGGTACCCCAAAAAAATCTTCTATCGTGTAAAATGTTTTGCTAGTAAGATATTTTTTAAAATTTGACTTAAACTGTACTGATGGCATTTGCTTTAGGTTCTGTGACAAGTGGTTGTGTATTTTAATACATTGCCATAAAGCTTGTTTCTGAACATTAGTAAGAGTTGTTTGGGGCGGAAGTAGTTGATTGTTTACTTTACACCTAGTGCTGCGTTCGTGATTTATTTCATATTTCTTAAAAATATCAGTATAGTACCTACTGTTTTACAAATATCAATGTGGTTCTTAAGGTAGTTTTTAATGAAAGATTTCGTTTTGTTTCTAGCATCTATTATAACACAACAACAACTACTATTATATCTACAAAAAGATTCACTCTCTTCTTACTATCTTTTGTGACCATGCGCAATGGCGCCTTTTTTAAATCAAGTGTCGAGAGCTTCGACAGCTGTTTCTAATATATACATAGACCGTAAGGTAAGTAATTTGTTTTCTCTAAATAACCGAGGGTCTACTGTAAATGAATCTACCTGATGCTCCTGCTTCTTAATACCAGTCTAAAATAATTTTGTTATTCGTCTTAATTACTGTAACACATCGAAACGGAATTATAATTATTATTTTCAATTTTAATAGTAAGTAATGAAGAATTTATAGTTAATTTAAGATTGTAACGAAATATTGAAGGTTTGATGTTTTTCATTTAGAGCTTAATGACATATTACCCAAGATTTGTTATTAGTATAGCAATTACACGGTCGAGGAATTATTTACAATAATGTTGGAATAATTTCCATAAAAATTAAAAATATCCTTTTGGAGAAAAACACTTGAACAGATAAATTTTTATATTTGATACATGTCGTAGATATGACGTCACAAATTAGCTTTTTAAATTAAGACCTCCATTTTTTATCAAAATTTTGAAATCTATATGAGATCCTAAAAGCATTTAATATAGATTCTTATACCTATCTCTATTCAATTATATTTCCACAAATCATTGTTTAACACTGATTCTTAATTAACTAATAACACCGCCACACAAATTTACTGTTTATAATTCAGGGAACTAATTACAGTTCAGCATTTGTTGTCGTTTAGATAAGATGAATTAACGGTAACAAATAAAAATAATCTATGTTAAAAAGTTATGCAATCAACCACAAGCAAAACAGAAGATGTAGATAATTAAAATCCTTAAGAAAAAACAAAATAAAAAGTTGATACATACAATGACTCACGGGTTATTTTATACAGGGCCTAAAATAAATAAAAAATAAAATTTTAATGCAGATTTGTAGACCCATGTTCAACGAACTACGAGCAACAAAATTCACATAAATATGTATCGCGACGTCTGGCACAAGGGGATGGGTTCCCGTACAACTATGGAAATCGGAAAATTGCTCAAACGGTCGATCTGAGTGCGCTTACAGTGCAATTTATCATTGAACGTCTTATACATAAGAACCGGGTGAAAGACAGTGCACCAAATAAAAATTTCAATGCATCTGACGAGCGATAGATGTCGTCGTGTGCTTCTCAAACATAACTTTAATGGCCGAGTAGCTTGTAAGAAGCCGTTCTTGAGAAGAAAACATCAACAAAGGCGTCAAAGAGCATGTTAGCAAGGGTGCTGACTTTTAAAACACAGTAATTGTCGCGGACCAGTCCAAGAAAGACCTCTAAGCCACATGAAGCATGGCGAAGAAACTGGGATTCTTTTAGGTTGTATGAATGCACCAGGTATGGGATATTTACAGTTTATTGAGGGAATAATGAATATGAAGATGTACCTCAATATACTTAACAAAATGCGTTGAAATTGGCGAAAACATAGGTATAAACATTTTAAGTTACTGTGTCAACTTGTTGACACCACCGGCTCGGTCTCCTAACATGAACATAATTGAAAATCTCTGGGTTATATTGGACAACAACGAAGACGCTACTGACAGAATGGCAAAAAATCACCCCAGATATTACGCAAAAGCTTGTCGCATCAATGGTAAAGAGAATGCAGGATATTGTAAACGTAAGGAGATATCGTACGAAATATTAAAAGTAGGGCAAAATAGATTATATTATTTTTAAGTTTGAATAGAACTGCATCAAATAATCTGTGACATAATTCTAGTTTTTATATTGCTAAACAGCATTTTTGTAAAATCAAAGAAGCTATGAGCCACTGTAGATGTAGCAGCTCCTCAATTTTTGAAACGAACTATATTTTAGACAAAGCGAAATTTTGTTTGAATGGTAGTGTAAATTGACAAAACAAATTAATACCGTCACTTTTTTAGAATCTCCTGTAATTAAAAAAAATTAATAAATAATGGGTGTTGCATAAAAAAAAATCTGATATCATGTCCACGACATGTATCACCTTGTATAAGATAGGATTGGTCAAACGAAACAATAAAAAATAAAAATCTGTTCGAGCGTTTTTCTCCAAAATAATTTGAATTTTAATGGAATTTATTCCAACCTGTATGTGGTCACTGTATAAACAACAATAAAGGACTGTGCACTTGCTGCAAGTGATCAATACTCTTGATTTTTTAAATGAGTGATGTAATGTACTATGTCCGTAGGACTAAAGTAATTAAAGGGTTTATGGAAATGAAACGTAAACCTATAAAAACATCAACCGTCTTAACCGGACAGCAGAAATTAAATTTATGTAATTGATTGAATGAAACACTGACGAACACACATTGTAACCTTCAAATATTATTAAAAACTGCAAACTACATATTTGCAAGAATATTAGAACGACCAACAAATTGAAGATACATATTCGTATTTCTTCTAGAGACAATTACAAGGGCATACTACGTAATACAGTAACTATGCGGTGTTATAACTACGCATATGGGACATAAGAGACATGAGAAAAGAGAAAGCAAGTAACAGAATAATATTCACTTTATTTGGTACTTAAAAACTTCAAAAGAAAGGTTTCATTGTTAATTTATTGTAGATATAGCATTGGCTACACACCCAAACCTACTAATTCTAAGTATTACTCAATGCATTCTCTCTGCAGAGCAATTACTACAATGTGGTAAATAACATTTTCCATTTAGATATTGATATACGAAGTACTTAAAATACTTGTGCCGATTAAAAATGTAATATATACAAACTAAGATATATTTTAGGGAATGTAAATGCAGTGTGGGACATTCAAATTTCTTACTGATTACGTAATATTTGTTTTTAAGTTTATTATATATTACTGTATCGTAGATATTTGTATTTATTCAAATCGAGTAAATTAATAAGATAAGATTTTACTCGAGAAGCGGAACAATTTTAAATAATATTGCGGATAGATATAAATCAATTTACACACGTTTTTTATGTCACATATATACATTTTTTCATTAAAATCAAACTAGATTCTGAAAATAAAAACAATAAAGTAGAAAAAAAAACAAAGAATCAAACAGAAAACACCGCTAATATCATTTTTCTGCTACAAAGTCTGTATCGATAGTGTACGATTGGCACTTCAATAATTGCTTTCTTCTGTCTCAATGGAAAGGATTCCAATGAAACAAACGCAAAAGGCTTTTGACATAAAGAACCAAGATATATAACGTGAAATCGTAAGTATAAAGAAAGAAAAAATAAAGGCTGACTTCAGAAAAGTCGATACATACAATATCGATTTCGTGGTACTGTATTCAACAAAGTAAAATTCCCGAAAAAAAATCGACATTAATTAACGAAATTCAACGTAAAAACCAAACCGCGTGCGGCAGGTAATTACAATTACTTCGAGAATTAATCTAAAATGTGTTAAACCGCATATAGAGGTGAAACAGACGCCATTTTCTTCGCCGCAAGATAGACAAATACACCTGTCTTGCGTTTAGAGATAACACGGCAGGTAAACTATAATTATAAACGTGAATACAGTTCGAAAATAGTTCGATAAATCTATAAAAATAGACCGGGGTAGGGCTATTTCACCCTAGAACCCGGGTGTATCCCTTTAATACGTGGAAAAAGACACAGGTGTAAGAAACAAAGTACAGATTAAGTTTGATTAATACTACATTGTGTTAGTGAAAGAATCTTACCGTCAAATATTTGTTCGGCTAGACAGAGCCCCAACAAAAATACACTAAACACCTTAAAAACTAACATCGTCTGCGTTCGTGGGCGTCTTACTTATCACTAAAATTAAACCACACCACCGTAAGATCTCGTCTCTTGCGTCTGTGTCTTTTCTGTAATACGTTTAGTGTCCTAAAGTATTTTTATAAAATACACCGTTTATTCATAACGAATACTTAACGAGTATGTCCTGCTTTGGACGGCTAAATTTTTTACATTGACTCGCTCTCGTCGGTCTAGAATCGGGTCCCAGGGTTCGTAGCGAGCTCGTCGAGATGGCGCGCACAGCGACGAGGGTGGGAATTTTAAACGTCAGGCAGTAGGATATCGACCAATGACGTTCTTTGTTGACAGCGGACTTATCTTTGATTCCGTTGTGATTATTTACTAATCGGTCATGTTTTTGCCGTTGTACAGATTAGATAAATAAAGAGTAGTATAAATACTATGTAAAAATCTGTTAACAATTAGATAGGTTATATCGATGCAGGCAATTATCGAATATTTGCAGTTTTGCTACGACGAATAGACGCCTAATTATGACGTCGAAATTCCCAGATCACAAACGTAATCGCATAGAATAATACTAACGTCAGTGTATTTACAATAGTAAATAGCCCGGATGTTAGACATATTTTGAAAATCTCTGCCAAAGATATTACTGTTCATAATTATGAACGATTACAACTTTAGTTAAAATATTTAGGTCAATTCTAACTTTTATACAATCATATTCTTAGAAGAATCTTACGCTTAAATACCTACTAAATATTAAAATTTCTTGGAGGTTAATAAAATATTTTTTTCTAAAATTTATCTGTTAGCATGTGGTCGACAGTATTATTCGCTCACCTAAATATTTGCTAAAAAAACTATTAAAGTAGAAGTCACTGAAATATTTATCTATACAGTTTTATTCTATGTGGTTTCAAGGACTGCTGGACTGTAGTGTAAGTACCTACATTCACATCAAATACAAATATTTCTATGAAAGCACTCATTTAAAAATTCTGAAATTAAAATAGTAATTCGAGAAATACAGAATTTACAGGACAATAAAGTATTGGCTCATAGAATCGTATACAGTGTGTCGATGCATGAATAGAGCAAGGTGGCTGAAAAACTTTGAGATAAAATTTAATCTTCTGGGATTCAGCCTTATTGTTTGTATTTTGATTTCAAAAAATCTAATATGTCTTTTCAAAAAAGTAATGTTTCATCAATAAAATGTATCTTTTGAATGAGACACGATAAAAGGATATTAAGAATGATGATTTATTCAAATTTGTAAAATTTTAACAAAAACAAGGTAAGCTATTCATTTATTTAACAAGTTACCTTTCTTGGCACATTTCAATATTTGTCATAAATGCACTGAATGCTGTTCTTATCTCCTCAAGGGAAATGGAATTTAAAGCTTTCCTAAGACGACTCTTCAAAAATTCTGGCTAATTTGGAAGCCTAATTAAATCAACTATTTCTTTCATTCTGATCGAAAAGTAAAAATCCACGATCGCTAAATCCGGACATCTGAGTGCATTAGCAATCCTACAAAATGCTCATTCAACCATTTACACACTTGCAAAGTCGGTTGTGAAAGATTACTGTCGAGTTCAAAATATGATGCGAAAGATATCTTGCTTTGTACGAGAGTTTGTCAACAAATTTACTCGAAATATTGAAATATTCACATATTCTACAAATTTGGTCCAATTACACGGCAATGGATATGAAGATAATGGAACACGCCACATGAACTTTTTAAACGATTACCGTTTGGAATTTATTACCTAATCGAATAATTCTACCACTAATGATAAAAGTCCATTGGTGTGAGAAAATAATATTTTTAAGGAAATTTCAATTTTCCAACATTTTTTCACCCGAAGTACGACAAAACTCCAACCACCTAGTGAAAGCTTAGGCTGTTCACGTACTGAATCCATTCCTATAACAGTACTTACAAGGACGACCTGAAATATTTCCGGAGTCGGCTAGAGATGGCCCACGAAGGTTGATACTGTATGGCTGGGAAAACGGCCACGGAAATTCTAAATATTTTGCGAGAGGTTCATGGCGGATCTACTTCATAATTTTCGACCATCATCTTCTGGATGAGCGAGTCCAATGTCGCCGCACAAGCACAAGTGACGAACCACGCAGTGGACGCCCAAAAACCGCTACTAGCGATGAAATGGTCGACAAGATTTACGATGTCATGTTAGCTGATCGCCGATTGAGGTGAAAGAGATAGGAGAGACAACAGAGGCATCTCAGAGGAACGCGTTGGCCATATCTACCCGAAATTTTGGGCATAGAAAGGCTTTCGACACGATTTTTTGCTCACACCGGAGCAAAAACCAAATCGGGTGACCGTTTCGGGGGAGTGCCTGGTCAGGATTCAACGCAATCCAAGGGATTTCTTCGTGCGTGTCGTAACCGTAGATGAAACATCGATCCACCACTACATACCGGAGACCAAGAAACAGTCGAAGCAATGAACTTTTCCGGGCAAAGAAGAAAGCAAAGACCGTTCCATCGGTCGGAAAGGTCATGGCGACCATTTTTTGGGATTCCCAAGGTGTGATCCTCGCCTACTATCTGTTGAAGGGAAGGACGATCACGAGACAATTCTACAGCGATTTATTGATCCGATTCGATGCAGTATTGACGGAGAAACGGCCCCGTTTGCAGCGAAAAAAAGTGCTTTTCCACCACGACAATGCACCGACTCATTCATTCCGCATCGTCGCGTCCAAATTGAATGAGTTGCGCTGCGAATTAGTCTCTTATTCTTCATATTCACCGGAGCTAGCCCGCAGCGACTTTTTCTATTCCCAAACCTGACAAAGTCGCTGGCAAGAAAGAGATTTGTCTCAAATGAGGAGGTCATCGCTGCTACAGGTGATTATTTTGCAGACCTCGAAACATCCTACTTTTCCGACGGCTTGAAGAGACTGGAACGCTGGAAAGTGTACAATGCTTTAGTTGTCTCACGCTGGTTTCATACGTTTCTTTAAGTCCTGCTTATTTCGTATTTCATATTTACGTAGATGCAAATCCAATATGTGACACAGATTCTCTGTAGGATTCAAATCGAGATTTTCAGCTGTGTGAAGAAATGTTTTAAATCGGACATACAGTGCCCACTCCATAACGATCCATAAACAATGTTTTGGCTCCTTATCCCGTTGAAATATTTTTCTTTTAAATTTAGTGTCTCAGCCAACCCATTATACATACGTACATCCTTAAGCCATAACATGGCCTCCACCATGTTTTATTGTAGATACTCTATTTTTTTGTTTTCAAGTCCATATTTCCATATTGAATTTACTTTCATCGGAAAACTGCAAAACTCACAGTTAATATGTCTATGTTATGACCTCTATGTGCTTATTCTTATTTCTTCAATTCCTGAAGTATTTCCACTTGTAGGTTAATGAAACAGCAAATTAATTAATTACCAATTTATTCCAGAACATATAAAATTATCTTTTCGTTAATAAGACACATATTAAATGTTAATTTCTTCCACTGAAGAAGTCTTATTAACGAAAACATAATTTTATATGTTCCGGAATAAATTGGTATTTAATTAATTTGCTGTTTCATTGACCTACAAGTGGAAATACTTCAGGAATTGAACGAAAACTCACAGTGCCATCTAGATATTTTTTGCACAATCTAACTTTTCGAGTCTATTACCTTCGCTAATAATTGATTTAAGTCTCGCTGTTGGTCCATGGAAGAGAATTTTTTTTTCCATGACATATTCGCCTCATGTGTTGCTATTTCTTTTTGCGCCCTGTTTCCTATATTATTTGTTTCTCTGTATTTATTTATGACATATTTAGCAGTGCTATATGATTTTTTTAAACTAAATTATGTATTAAGTAAGTACTATGATTTTGTTTAAATAACACAATATGTTCTCTTCCGCGATGCTAAGCTCTCTCATTGTACGTCTAATTTTGTCTGTTGTTTTCATAATACCGAGTTATATGATATCGAAGGCTTCCACTGTCTGAGTCTCTGTGATGAGGGCTTCCGTGTTTTGACTATGTCATAATAGTGTAAATATATACAAAACAAAAATAGGCTTTCGGCTCTAATGTACTTTATACCTCGAGTTACCGTGATCTTCTCGTGTCCCCTACCCACTTTTGTTTCTAAAGAAGCCATTAGTAACGAAATATCGAATTTAGATTTTGTATATATTTTTTGTACTTTTATTTTACTTTATTTTGTTTATTTTTATTTTGCATATATATACATGTTTTCACAGACAACGCAATAAACAAAAAGTTGTGATGTCTGCCCTTAACCAGAATAATCTTAATTTTCTAAATTTTGACCATATCATGCGATACATGATTGTATTCAGAAAAAATCCCCTTTTAACAGATCCACAAAAATTGCACGGTTCCAATTTAAAATTTTGAGATTAGGTGAGATTACTAAAAATTTGCGTATAAGAAATTTGTTTTATTAAGCGTCAATAAAAGTATTTAGATTACAATGTGAATTACTTCAAACCGCATCTTAATATCTTAAGTAACAAAAAAGTTACGACAAATAAAAGAAATTAGAAGATTTCAGTTTTTCTTCAATATTAAACAAATAAAGCGTGACAAGTAAAATTTGAAAATGGATTCTTAGTTCTCTCTATGTCTTCAAATAAAAAAGTTACTCATGTTGTCCCTACGAAATCCGGGCACACCCTGCATACATCAGTTATTTCTAGTTTAAGAGTTTAAGTGTTTAGGTGAGTGAAAACTTTATTGATCCACTGTACATTAGTTACGCAAACTAATATAAAATTAAAAGTTTTATACAAAAAACACTAAACACGCCACTGAAGCATGAACATGTTTAGCAATTGAAATTTCGTTTTATTTAAGTAGAAATCCATGCTTCTTTTGTTCACTGTGTATTCTACTTTAAAAATCTAAGTAAAAATATATGATTCCTTATACCTAGATTGACTTACAGGTCGACCAGATTGCCGTGGCAGTGATCTATAGTTAATGTAACAATATAACGAGAGTGACGTCGTTGGTTTTCCAGTTCTCCCCTGTGGGTGGGCTCATTTTCTTCCAGGTTCACTTCCTGCCCGGATGTCCTTCTGGTGGTCCTTGGGTGTTGTTTGGTTGCGATCTTGAAGTCTTCTGGTGGATCTCCTTGGCTGATGGATGTCTGAAATCAAAGAAACAGAATTAGGTATTAGTGGTGTGTATTACCGTATCATATTCGCCGGAGTGTTTCCGTAGTCGTACGGTGTTTGGTAGACCCCATTGATTTTTGCGCGATGGCGCTACTCATCGCCGGGTTGTTGCTCGAGAATGCCTTCTCAAAGAAACGTCTATTGAGCTTCCTCGAGAACTTGTTTTAGTCCTGGGCACCTGCTGCTGATAAGTCTCGGAGGATGACCAGCGAGGTGCGTTTAGGAAGGCGGAATACAAGTTGCAGAACGCGATTTTGTACCTACTCCAGAGGGAGGATGCACGATGGAGGCGTCTTAGCCCATGCTGGACTGGCGAAAGCTAGGATAACAAGCGTGAATGAGCGCTCTCGGCTTATATATCCCCAACGCATGAGCCATGAGATCCGTCTCTTACATCAGTGCGCCAATCACAGCTGAGTGCTGCAACTTCATACTTTTAGCCGATCTCTCCGACTTAACCGCAACTGCCATGAGATTTTGGTCGACCTGTACTTGCAATTTATTAAAAAATAAAGGAAAACTTCACTTATTATCCATCATTAGTAAACATGAAAAAATTATATCGACATAGGTTTTAATTTAGTATCCAATTTTATTTTTTACTCATACAGGAGCAGATAGAGCTACAGATAAACCTGTTCAGGTTTTAATGAGCAATAGAATAGAAAAGGAAATGCGACGGGATATGCAAGGAGAAACAACACTAGGAAAAAATGATCAAGGAAAATGTGCAAAATTAGCATTTGATGAAACTGTAGACATAATCGCTAAATAAATAGTCACAAAGGTAGCGATTGTGTCTACAGTTTCATCAAAAGCGGAAGTTCTATGTTTCTTCTTTTAATTTGTCCAAGTACTTAACATAATTGTCACCGATAGATAATGTGTGTTGAATGTCCTCTAGCCAGACAAACTGAAAAATTAAGTTCCATTATTTTCGGAAATTTTAAGTTTGAGGGAGGGTAAATAGTGAACTTCGAAAAAAACAAAAACCACAATATCTCGAAAAACGGATGACGTTTGGATAAGGCAAATTGGGCTGTATCTATTGCAAATGATCGCTACTACCGTTTCATTATCAGTCACCCTGTAATACAATTTGCGTCTTCGTTTTTCCCTAAAGATATTCTGCAGAAAATCTATATCGTCTGAAAAATAGAGTCACTTTGTTTCTATATAAATAAACGGAAACATTTTTAAAGAAATATCTAAAACAAGTAATAAACCAATATCTCCAGCCACCATTCGATGTAGTTTCCTTTCTTAGCTCCAAAATGCTATTCGTTTTTATCCCATTAATTGTATGAAATAATACGCTGCAGGGAAGTTTCAAATCTACAGCGAAACTCCTTACCATTTAGGAATTAATTACTGGATGTTAATGCCTTCTTAATAGAGCAAAATTAATAGTTTGGGATGGAGTAGCAAATGGATTATATAGAGGAAGTTGAACCCACTACTTAATCAAAAAAAGTTCATTTTGAGGTTAAATATTGGAGCAAATAAAACCGTTACCGTTTAAAAGGTCTTGAATATACTCTATACATAAGAGTACCAGTAATAATTATTTTATTTATTAATTACAGATTAATGTTTAAAGTGATGTAAACAAGGTATAGATAATTTTACAAGTCTGTGGTATGTTAGTTTACAAGAATAAATGATGGAAACGAAGCAAAAGGAGTGCTGCATCTATCTATATCTATTATATATACTTATATGCTATATGATACTTGTTATCAGTAAATACATTGTCATAACCAAAATCTATGTAAAGAATCGATTGGTGGTATTTTTATATTCCAGAACAAATCGGAAGTAGTCTCGAATAATCGTGGTCAACTTTAAAATGTTAAATGAGAACACGCCTCGTGGAAGACAATGCTTTTCAAAAGAACCAACTTTTGCTGAAACTAAACAAATATAACATGTTGTGAAAAAGGCTGTATATGTAGTTTTGTATCGTATATACAGGTAGATACGTGTATAGTCTTCTCTTTGCTGTTTTGCTATTTAAAAAATGGCATTTACAAATGAAGAAGTATTCGATATCTTAATGATAATTGGTAAATGCCATCGAAATTACAGAAAAACAATACCTGCTTAGGCAAAGAGATATCCATTCGTCGTCTATCATTCTTACAATGTTTTTCAGCGTTATACAATTTTGTGCGCAACATTTGTGCGCAGAAATGGCGCGGTACAGCCGAAACACAACAAAGGTAACTTTGTTAGACGACCTGTGACGGACCAGAAAGGTGTCGATGCCTTCGTTGTGATGATAATGAATCCCCATGACTTCACAAGAAAGGTTAGTCTTCATTCGCACTGTAACACATTGTGAAGAATTCTCAAAGACAATAAGTACCACTATGGTTTGGATAATACTTATTCATCTCCACCAAGAACTAGGAGCAAACAATTTCCATAGTCTTTCTAATTTCTGCAACTGGTTTATAAACATAAACAGTGACTTCCAGCTCAGAATTTTGTGGACTGATGAGACAACCTTCGAAAGTAATGGTTTGGTAAATGGGTATAATGACATTACTGGTCTTCGGTTAACCCACATTGACTGCACGAAGTGGATTACCAGCATGCGTGGAACCAAAACGCATTATGTGACCTCCTCGACCTGATGCATAGGACCGTATTTTTTTGTGGGGGATAATTAATGACATTGTCTACCAGGAGCGTCCTACGACTGAAGTAGATATGAATAAAAGAATTAGAGCTGCCTGCGGGTCTCTCAACAATGATAAAGTGCGCCGTACTATCAATGAATTGCGGATAAATAATACAAGTTAGAAAAAAAAAATGTGATGTTGAGCATCTCAGTGCTATAATAGAACTTATGGTAAAATATATTTTGTAGATTTCCAAAAGATTCACAAACGTATGTTTACTTGCTAATATTACACAGGAATAACAATTGGTTAATTGTACTCACCGGAGATTATCTAATAGGCAAGAATGCCATGCATCATCTTAAAGCGTTCTTTCTTGTCACTTGTCCTTCTTCTTTTTATTTCAAAGTTATGTGGTGTATATTTTGTTGTGACAATTAATTTTGAAATCTTTTGGTCTAAATTCAAATTGATATTGGCTTTACATTTTAAAAATGTTACGATAATATGTTATTCCTGTATTATTAAGAATATGGCGAGAAGTTTTTTGAACAAATAAGCAAGAGAGTAGGAGCAATAAATAGTGTCAAGATAAAAGCACAGATTAGGAGTACTGGATCTGATTCTGATTTAAATCATTACCCAAGTTCTCTATCTATTGTGAGAAAGCTACCGACTGAGGAGGCTGAAGAAATCGGACATGAGTCCTGCGGAATATTACAAAAAATCAAACCACCGAGAAGGAATATCACTAAAGGTGAAGTTAAAGCTTTTCAAGACCTTCGCAAGAACGAAACCTCGATTATCCTTGATAAAGAAAACACAACTAGAGTAATAGACAGAGAACATTACAAGCAGTTGTGACTTACGAAATCGACACTTCGTTAATAACAACATTATACTGATGAATAATAATTCAGAAAAGGGAAAGTTATCAGACCAAATCATAGCGTCGTGTGCAACTTCCAAGGCAGCTGTTTCCAGAGCTAACATTGGACATTATGTTTGGGGGCAGATAGTTGATGCCGATGTTTAAATTTATTAATCTATATTATGCCAACGATTACGTTATATTTTGGTCCGCCATAGTATTGTGCCAATACGATCGCCCAACAATATAGTAATTGGATGTAAGCACTATACATACACCATACATGTACCACATGCGAGATCCGTTAAAACTTTTTGAACTTTAATTGCAAAAAATGTGTACAACAATTGGCGGGGGGCTCAAAATGGTGACCAACTATACAAAAAATTAATCAGAAAATACGTGAAGTGGATTTGGAAAGTGGCCAAAGACTGATGGAGGTAAATGAAAAGAAACCCATATCACACCGAATAACATGCGTTATATATTAACAATTTGATTCAAAATATGTCAATTATTGAATTAATAATTTGGTTTTACATATCCTTTCGACTACAGGCATAAGACAATAATTTTTGCTCGAAAAGTTTTGCAACATATGTACGTTACTATGATTTGTTCGTCTGCTTACTACTCTATTTAATTCCAGTAAACTTATTTCGCATAAGTATGTTTAAACTATTGACATTTGTTTCTCTCTCTTTCTCGCTCTGTACATTACGACAATAAAGTCTAGCTTACGTTGATTGTTCTCTGATACAATTGGTGCACTATAAAACATTTCAGAAATTTATCATTCAGCATTTGCTGTTTTTCCACAATCTCATAATATATTATATTTACTGCGTTGTTACGTTGTACATACATAAATATATACTCGTATATGTACTATCTGTTTCAAAAGAAACGACTCACACTTTCTGTGGCGAGCAGGGGGAACTATATATTCTTTACGTAACCTATTAGTACGGGGATAAAGTTTAATGGTTTTTTGATGCAGTTCTTTTGAAACAGATAGTACTATGGCGGAATTTATAATTGAGAATATTTTCACTGCAACTCGACTCTAAAACTTCGCCAAGCTGTAAACGAAATTTAACGTATCATTTATGAATAGGGTATTGAAATATGATGAATACAAAAGAACCGCTGACACAAGCAGATAGTCGTCGCATCGGTTATGGTATTAAGAAAGAGTTTTATATTTAATAAATTTTGTTTTGCAAACAGTTCTCTAATATTCGATTATCTCATAATGTTTTATTTATATACATACTTGTTTTACCTTCTAGTAGATAAGTATTTATTTTTCGATAAATAAAATAATAGAAAAGTTATGCCAGAGATATAGTACTAGCAGAAACTATATGCGTTTAAAAGAGTAAAAAGCGTTGTTTAGGATATTCATAATGACGTTGTCTAGTTTGCGATTCTTTTTAAATGTAACGATTGCATACCTAGCTAACAAATATTATTACCTAAATATTCAACAAAATCCTATTCTTTGCATATAATTAGGAATAATAGTAATAAGAAGAAGATCCCTTTGGAAATACATAAAAGGTAGACAATAATGGGACTCTCATCAAAAAATAAACACGTGCCTATTGAAACTAAAAATTGCTGAACATGCTAACCATGCTTAAAATTTCGTATGTATAGTTGGTGATTCACACTGATTTTGACATTTCTTAGGAGTTATAAATAAACTTTTGTTTGAGATAACAGAAATTTAATTTATTTTGTCAACTAGTTTTGTAATAAGCTGCCAAACCAATTTGCATGACCATAAAATATGTCTGCTTTAATTGCAATTAAATAAGAATTAATAATTAAGCTGTATGCATATATTTCTTCAGATATTACTAGGCATAAAGATTAGAAAATTACACAAACACTAAATCTGTTTGTGTAAGCGTCTCGATTGTATTCATTGTATTTCAATAAGTCTATTGATTCGACTAGAAGGTTCATTTTTGCTTACAGATATCAGTCTGTTAGAGTCGAGTTGCAGTGAAAATATTCTCAATTATAAATTCCGCCATAGTACATATATTGGAGTAATCAACAAATACGAGAATTTTCCATCCTGCACTAAAATGCTTCGTTGCTTCATTCTGCATAGTTACATACAGAAAGTTCAAACCCAATCTAATCCCTATATCCGTGTAATCTAAACCTCCTGTATTTGTAATCCAAATTCAACTGAGAATCAACGTTACGTATTTTCGCTTGTGCATTCTGTCTTTATAATTGTATGTATCTACATTATATAGGTAAATTTGATTCTCAATACGTATGTAGACATATCTTCCAAAAGGAAATATATGAAACCTGTTCCCCAACATCAAAATAAAATATTAAATCTGTTAGATATCTAGTTTCCATATACAATGAAAGACTAATACATAGTTAATCCAAACAACAAATTTATTACACAAATATACGTATTTTGTTAAAGTAAACTGAGTTGAGACAACTACTACCTAAATTATGTTATATCATTTCTAATATTCAAACACTGTGAGAACACTAAAGTAATTTACTTCCTATAAAAAGAAAACGATTTTGTTAACATGAACACTATTAAAACTGTTTAAACAACTGAAACCTTTAGTTGATTCCATTCAAATTATTCTGTACAATCGGTAATATTTAAATTAAGCGGATACCTAATTTATTTTGTTACAGAAAATTATGTTGAAGTATCAATTTTCTTAGTTACGTTAACTATATGTATATACGGGGTGTCTCTAAAAGGTGCGGCTAAAACTCTTCTTTCTGAGAGCAAAATACGGCGATCTAACCCAACTTACCTCAGTCCAAAAGTGGATGCTTTCGGAGATACAGAGTGTCAAAAGTTCAATTTGGTTTTAGTTTTTTCTAAATAATTTCTGTAATAATTGGTATATTGTCACAATATTTGGGTAGGGAGGGTTCGTGGGGTAAAAATTTAAATCTGCTCTCATTTTCATTGCAAAATGTAGAGGGCACTACCTGCGGCATATTGTATCCATTTCAAACGTAATAACTTTTTTGAGACACACTATATTTAACTTTTAAATAAAAATTCTTATTCTTCAATGTCTTTTACCTAGAAAAAGTAATCCTGGTACGAGTTGATTGGAGCAGCAGTTTATGAGTAATCTGGATATAAAAAATATACATATTTGAAAAATAAGTAAAACGTTAAATCAACTAAAATACTTTGTTTCATTATTTACTGTACCTATTGAAACACAAAATATGTATCTAACTACTTTCCAGAAAGGTGTATAACTAGAAGAAGAGAATCGTTATGACTGACAATACTGTAGACACTGTCACCTGTTGTAGAATTTCATTGCGCAAAAGTAGTGCGCTATGGACCCAAACCATGGACCAGTCTTTATTGTGGACAATAGTTACGTCTACTAGTCAAGGTAACCACTACGACTGATGAGCAGCTACCGCTAATGCCGTAGTTAATTCAAACATTGAACAACATGTAGAAGGTGCCCATACAAAAAAAGTTAAGCTCGGATGCTAATAAACTATCAGAGGGATCTGTGTGGGCAGATCCAATTTCTGTAACTGTGCAACAGTTGCAACTTTTCACATGATAAATATACCAAATTGCCATAGATCAAGGAAAATGATACCAGCGTCACAACATCTAAAAATCCAGAAGCCACAAGCGACTTTCCACCGATAGCCCAATCAAACAACAAGACAAGACCGAAAACGCGTAACCTACCATCAATTAGGCTATTTATAGCGGCAGTGTAAGGCAATTAATGTAGAAATCAACAAAATGACGCATGATTACTATAAAGAGCAGAAGCCAAATTATAGATCTATTTTATCAATACGAAGATCAGATAAGTAGGTATATGAAAGCAATCACGAGAAAGCTGACTTTCATCCCAAGCACCATCATTCTTTTTGTTTGTGATGGCTGAATTTGCTCTGACTAATAACTAAATACATCAAACGTAGCTAAGATTATTTTACGGAAAAATAACACAGTGCCCACACTCATTCGACAATACCGATTCTGCAAGAGTACATAATTGCAACAAATATGAATAAAAATTTTCAGAAAATTTAGTGGACTTTGAACATTATTTACGGAGAGATAATGTTGTAACAGAGCCATAGAAACATATTTACACACAATTGACGCAGCAACAGCTACGGTAAGTAATCTTGGCAAGCAAATCGGTGCACTAATCACACATAAAATATTGTAAGAGTAATTGATGACGGAACACTAATATTACCGTTGGTGTTTGATAATGAATAGATAGGTATTAATAATACTTTGTATTTGCGATTTTGATGGTGGAAAGTAGTGGCTGCGCTCAATTTAAAAAATAGTTCGTTTGTCTGCTCTAAAGGACGATAGGTAAGTGTAGTACACTAATAGATTGGAATATATTTTATGCACAATTCTGAGTCCCTATAACGATACATTTCATAACCTATACATGTTTATGTTGGATTTTCATTCAGGTGCTCATAAGATACACAATGGCACAATTTTAACTTTTATACCTACATACGGTTTAAATCACAATATTTTTGATTATGTTTTTTTGTTTTATTTGCCTACAGTGATATATAATGCCATGCTATAAAAATAAAAAACAGCTGAAACTGGTTGTCCCTAAAAGGAGATATGCATCAAAAAAATAATCGCAACTCTGAGCTGACATTATGCAAACCAGACAATACCAATTTTTTTTAAATAAGTTGCAGCAATAATTATTAAAGTGAAGGTTGGTGACGACCATGTTCACAACCTGGACATGAAAGTAGTTACTACATCTAAGATAAGTACCCCAAAAAATTAGAATGTAACAAAATATTAAACAATTTGATTAGGCTATGTCAACCTAAATAAACGAGTTTCTCACCTTTAGTGCTGTAATTGGTGCAAATAACAATCCATTTCTTTTAATTCTTGTATACCCACGGACTAAGTTCAAAGATGCCTTCTTGTTCAAAGCACCACATGTAGCGTCTCTCATTGATCTTATAAAGTAATAATCTTTTGTGAAGTCTGTTATTCATTCAGTCCATTCTAACGGCCCACACTAGGCCAGATTCCGTAGTTAGACGGCCAAAAGTAATAATACTCACTATAAGTATTTGATAGGCTGATATACTAGATAAGTAGTTCTTATTATTTTACAAGATATTATGACGAAAAGAAGCAGATTGTTGAAGATGCAGAACTCAGAAGTGCGTTAATTTTAGCTTAAATAATTAAATTTTGTTTAGTAGCTGAGTAGGAGTTCAGAAAGGGTTTTGAAATTAAGTGAAAATTGATTGAAACTTGTAAGTTTATCGGTCGCGCAAAAAAAAAAAGTTGCGAAATAGAGATATGAATTTACCATTAATATATAAGCCAAACATTATTTTAATTGCACACAAATGGTCATTAACGCCCACCGCCACCGGAGATAGTTTCAGCGCATTAAAAGAAAAAATTGTATAAGAACTATGTTACGTTGAGCAAATTTTAAGTATATCCTTTTCAAATTTATAGACCATGGAATGTGTAACAAACGATGTTTTATTTAAGATATAGAGGAAACAAAAACAATCTTCGTGAGCAACATTTACTGATACAAAAAAAATACTTTGCGAATACATAACACAGTATATGGCCATCTCAGAATGAATTGTTTAAAAAATATATCGAAACAGAAATGCATGAATTCTGCTGCAGTTTGAGTAAGAAGTGGAAAGTGACATCTTGGTCATACACAAAATTTATCAAAGCCCATGAAAAGTGAACAATTTTTGAAATACATTTGGGAAAGGAAGTTCCCGTTGAAAAAGAATACATCTAGAATCGGACGACCTAGACGAATACAAAAGTCCAACAAAAAGAATTGCACAAAGAGTCTAAAAAAAGTTATATACAATGTAGCTCTGATGATGGATTCCCGCTCATCAAAACGTAGTTACAACACTATAGAGTTGGCAGCAACAAGTCACCACCTACAACCAATTAAAAAAAATGTTATCCTTCTGGAATAATTGTAGATCAATTAGGTACAGTCTTGTTTTTGACAATATAAGTTAACTATCAAACTAAATTCTATGCGCATGCATTTTCTTGCATCTGTTACTTTGAAAATGTTGCTGAATAATACAGCTGGACCACTAATTTCGGTGATAGATATGTTCGCAGAAGTAGAGTAAGAAACCAGTGACAAAAACTACAGAAAGTTATATATGTTACTGATTTCGTCAGATTCTATAATTCTTAAGATCAGGGTATCACCTTCAGTATAATAAAGAAACTCTTCATTTAATTATGAGGGATTGAAAATCAGAAACAAGAAGGTAGCAAGAGGACAATAAAGAAACAGATAAAGAGGATGAGGGAAAAGAAAAAGGAGAGAATGAAGAAGATGGCTAAAAAAAAAGAAGAGAACCTTGCTTTTGTTCAGAGACTGATAAGGAATTTTTAATGGTGAAAAATAATGAAGAACGTAACGTTATTTATATAAACAATTTTTTAAAGATTATAAAAATGAAATTACCAATTAGTTTTGGTGAAGTATCATATTACCAATATTAATTAGGAATTATTAATGCAAGCTTAATTAATGTTTATATACCTAATTGATATCTAATAAATAATGTTCGCACTATCAATCCAAAATTACTTCAATAAATATTTATTGGACTCATAATCTTCAAATAAGTTGATTAGTGAAATTGTCATTTGTGCAAAACGGAGTAAGCAGATAATTTACAAAATTGTACCAGTGATAACACCTTACCTACATATACATATATATATATACGGTACATTGAAATGAGGTATCTGTATATGACATGTAACATGTATGATTGACATAATAAGGTAGTTTCGAATTGAATTGATTGCTCTCCACTGAATGGGGGCTGCAAATATTGCTATATTTACAATCAACTGGTGTAATAAAAATTTTTCAAAAATGGTTATAAATCTATTCGTTAGACTCGTTAAAACAACATTGAAATATCTGTATGCCATATATACGAGGGCGCGTTTTTATATTCGCGGAATGGGGGATAAGGGGTGGAAATAAAAAAAACAAATTTTTTTTTTTTAATATATTCACCTGCAAGACGGATACATTTTTCATATCTTTCAATTAATTTATTTAGACCCTCATAAAAAAATGATTTCTCTTTATCTGCAAAATACGCCGAAACTGCCTCCTTGACTTCATCATCGGCAGTAAATTTTTTACCCCGCAGCTCTTTTTTCATTTTCGGAAACAGGTAATAATCACGCGGGGCCAGGTCTGGGCTGCAGGGTGGGCGATTCACAATTTCGAAGCCCACCTTATGCAGGGCAGCTAACGCAACGCGGCTCTTGTGGACGGGCGCGTTGTCGTGCAAAAGCAGCACACCTTTCGTCAATTTTCCCCGTCTTTTCTCTTTAATGGCTTCTTTTAGTCGCTCTAATATTGAAGCGTAATATTCTCCGGTTATAGGAACACCTTTATCTTTATAATCAATCAACAATATTCCTTCCGAGTCCCAAAATACCGTTGCCATGAGTTGCCCAGCTGATTGTGACACTTTAAATTTCTTGGGAGGTGCTGCGCCCTTTTTATGCCACTGCATGGAGTCTTGTTTGGACTCAGGTTCATAATGATGAACTCAAGATTCGTCTCCAGTAACAATTCGACTCAATACACCTTCCTTGTTTTCATTACAGAGGTCCAAAAATTCACGCGAACACGCGATTTTTTCCATATTTCACTTTTCACTCCTGATTATGTTACTTGGTTGACGATAGCCCAAAGACTAACTGTCTCATAACAATGAAACTTCGTATTTTTACTAATTATGAGTCGCTGCACAGGCCACGCCCCCAATGCGCCTAATCACCCCCTACAACCCGCTCATTCCGCAAATATAAAAACGCTCCCTCGTATGTATGTTTTTAAAAAATATTTATATTAGTCTAATATTCATTAAGGCCTTTTACTGAGTTGGTATTAAAAAACTGGAATTAAATATGTGTAGTTAGTTTTACGATTAAATGCGGTAGGTATGGAATTTGCTACGGAGCGTATGTGCGTTTTACAATCCCAACGAAAGAGATCTCTGACGCACGAAAAAATTTACGAGTTAATATCTTTTACCAGCTATTGTTTTAACAGTAACTACCTATTAAAACTACCCCTAACAGTTTTTATGGCAGCCGTAATCGCCTTTTGTTGAATCGTAAGCTGTGTTTTTTATTTCAATATTTTTTCTTCTGCATAACTATAAAAACCGTAATTTACAAGACATTTCATTTAATCAGTTTCCCCATAAATCTTCGTGACCGATATATCCACGTTCAACATAAAATAGTTAGTTACTGAGATTCATTAATTTTGATGATTCTAGCTTAGCATGAATATTGTTACCGTAGGTAACTTAAGAAGTATAAATTGTAATCATTATATTGTTATATTTCAAAATTTCTCTGAAATAATATTTTTATTACTACTTGTATCAATAAGAGATAATTTGGAAAAATATGTATGCCAAAACATTATTAAATTAATTTAATCCCGCTTCGATGTCCTTCAAAGTAACATCAAATTACTTTAAGATCATGTTCTATATTAAAACTCCGTAAATGCTAATTCTGTGTACAACGGTCAAAGTTATGAAAATTAAATCATAACTTTTCTCAGAAAATATATCGCCGTGTATAGGGTCAGTACCAATCTCCAGAGGTATCTCAATTTTACAGAGTTTAATTATGCATGGCATGTAAATAACTTAATATTTTCGTGTAGTGCTGTTCCTGGAAAATTTCTTGACTGCCTGGAGCTCACGATCTACGATTATACGTGATTCCCACTTAAAAAGGGCAGCAATTTTAAAATCTGTAGGTTAACATTGCCATTACCAGAATGATAGAACGTTGCACGTCTATAAATGTAGATTTTATTACGAAAAATATAAAAATCCGTGTTTCAGTAGTTTTCTTTTATAATTGAAGGGGTCAGTGCAAAAAGTTACTAAGTCCACAATTGGGCGGTTTGGGGGATATATGGCAGTACATACGCTATTTTTCATGTACTATGGGTAGGCGCAGATAATTTCAATGCAAGACGGCCCCAAGTCCGTAAAAGCACGTACTTGTGAATTTCAACGAGTGGTGCTTTCAGTGCAAGAAGTTGTTAAGTCTTGAATTGTCTTGTTAAGTTTTGGTATTTATAGTAACCGAACACCTGGTTATACGAGTAAAGAAATAGTGGTGCATTTTTAGCTGTTTACCTGTGCATTTTTTGAAAAATGGATGACAGTGGTAAGAATAATTTGCAAAAAAATGCTGTAGTTATAACCTTACGATACCCAATAGTGATTTTACATAAATCTGCAAAAAATTGTTGAGGTTATGTAGTAAAACTCTCTGTTGTACTCTAGCAAGTGTAGATAAAACTTCTGGCAGCGAATACAATCCGGATGATGATACCCAAACCTCTATTGATAGCGTTTCAGTTGAGAAAAGCTCTGATACACATCATATTTCAACCGCCATCGGGTCCAATATTTTTGGTACAGAAAGAAAAAAAAAAAAGGAAGAAAGGAAAGAAAAGAGGACCCGAAAACCCGACAAATGGAAAAGAAACATAAAGGCGAAACTGGTTATCTTAAAATATAAGCGAGATACCTAAATGTAGATGTAAATGCAAAGATAAACTCAGCCTTTAGGAACAGCAGACGGCTTCTCAACAGTTTTCGCGTCTGTCAATTCATGCAGAACAAACACTTTACCTACAAGGTTGTACTACAAAGAAATCAGTAAATCGATCTCGTCCTTGTAACAAAGAGAATCCTACGAAACGGCCAGTATTCTCTTATAAAATAAGTGGAAAATCAAAAAACCGTAATTTTGTGTCAAAAAGCTTCTTTAACTATTCATGGCATATTTCGATCACGAATTGAAAGGAAAGTAAAAACCGGATCGATTCCGAAAGGTAACAGAGGTGCACACTCCAATAGACCTAACAGAACACAAATGGAAGTTCTGAATTTGATACGAAAATTTAGTGCGGATTTGCCTGTATGCGAATCCCATGACGCTAGATCCGACAGTAGACATAGAAAATACTTATACCCAAATCTGTCTGTCACAAAGATTCATGATAAATTTTTAGAAAAACATGATAAAGTGCATGTTTCATATGGAATTTCTAGTAAAGTATTCAATGAGGAATTTAATATTTTCTATGGGTACCTATCTAAGAAAAGATATTTGCAACGTTTGTAGTAAATTTCTTGTAGACATACAGCAGGCTGAAATGGAGTCCAAAAAAGATGCAGTTGAGAAGTTGAAAACAGAAAAGGAACTCCACCTCAGAAGAGCAGAAGTTTTCAAGCAAGCGATATCTGATGCCGAAAAGGAAAAAATAAAGATCCATCAGCAATGAAGATTTATTTCGATTATGAAAAAAATTTGCCGTTGCCCGTCACAAATGTCCAGGATGAATATTACAATAGCCAACTATGGCTGCACGTATTTGGAATTCACAACTTCAATACATACAAGGCAACTTTATACGTATACACCGAAAACTTTGCACTGAAAGGACCGAATGAGGTATTGAGTTGTTTGTCCGATTACATCAATAAGTACAAAAGACCAAATCAAACAAAACTCAAGATATTTTGTGATAATGCTTTCAGTCAAAATAAAAATCGTTTCCTGTTTACATTTTTTGATTAATTATGCAAACGTAATGTTTTTAATCATATTGAAATACTATACCCTATACCTGGCCATTCTATGATGCCTATTTACAGAGATTTTGCGGCAATTGAAAAAAAAACAGATTAAAATTTGTAAAAATACAAACTCTCGAAACTTATGTCGAACTTATCAAGTCGTCTAGGAAGAGAAATCCTTTTGACGTCGTGTTTGTGCAACACAGTCTTCGATCTAATGGTGGGGAAATCACTGGAGATCGCGTTATTAAAGTACAAAATTTCAAAATTTGGTTTGAGCCATACGTGAAAAGTTCGGTAACAAGACTATCTAAAATCAGATACTTAATTTTTGAAACAGGAAAGCGACCTGCGGCCAGGGAAACAATGGAGGGGAGTGCTCTGAAATGTCATTATACAAAGTTGGTATGAATAGAAAAATAAATAATTCCCCGAGGTTAGCCTATGGTGAACATTATTTGAAAACAAAACCAAAAAATTACAATGTATTACAAAACTACCTATTAAAATTTGTTGATCCAGGGGCTCAGGAAGAACCTTAGCTGATGCTAACAACATTGCTACACCCTCTCGTAAAGATACTGGACATGATGACGACACTATAGAAAGTGACACCAATATTTATGAATAGAGATTTGACTTTCATTCTGATACCTGTTCTTACGATGTATTACATTATATGTTGCTGCTTTGTTAATATACTATTCACCTTGTATTTATAAAAACGTATTTTTTCGGTATTAAAAAACCCAAAACTGTACTTTAGATTTAATAAAATTATTTTCAGAACAAGAAGTTGTTAAGTCCATAAAATAAACAAAAAAATATGACAAAAGTTCAGCACATTTTTTTTCAATACAAACCTATACACATATCAGCAATAGCACGTGCATACAAAAAAAAATTACAGGGGGATTTGTCAACACACAGCCACGTGAGAGTTTAAAGAAATATTCAACGCTAATTAACTCAAAACGAAGTAAGTGGCACTAACTTTTTGCACTGACTCCTTCAATTGCAATTCAAATTAAGTCGTATGAGTACTTACCAGAAAGTTTGTGCCAGTGAGTGTGGAATACTACGTCTTTTTGTATTATTATATGGTAACAGACTGGTATTATTTAAAAATGCACAACAATTTAACCACATATACTAGCGTAAACTTGTCATTTCAACTGCAGGTGAATAATAACTTTACAATTTTGATTTTAGGAAGAATTAAGATGTCTGAAATTGGACGTAAAATAGTATATTACGATGCACGTGTATAAAAGAACCTTTTAAGCACGCGCGGCTAAGGAATACTTCTTTCAAATATGTACATACATACATACATGTGTATCATACGCTATTTTTTTGTCATCTGTACTGAATCTGAACATCATAACAAAAAAGTACATTGAAAACTCTTTTTCTATGTAATCTATGCATCTCATGTTAATGGTGGATATAGAAGCGGTTAAAAATTGTTATTGTTTCGTTGTTATTTATATTTGTTGTAAATTTGTTGATTTATGAGATTTATTTCGATTCTACAGGGTGAGTCATAACTGGCGACCAAAAATGAACCAGCGTATATGGATCACCCTTCTGAATAAATAACTTCCTATGAACCTATGTCTTAGTATGTATACTTAAGGAACTGGAAGAAGTGAAAGTTTTATCATTCCTTAATGTAGGTATTTATGATACAACCATTAAAACTGATAAAAAATTGCGTAAAATGAACAAAATTTATTTAAAAGTACGTATACTGATAAATGATATTTTACTTAAATGCATTATTACAAAAATTGTACAAATTGTGATAAGCTCTATCAATATGTATCTAAATCATATTACAAATCAATCGAAATGTTTTCAAGGCAATTGTTCATAATGCCATGTCACTTTGACAGTTCATATTACCGTTTAAACGAATAAAATTGTGACTACTATTTCTAAAATGGGGAGACAATTTTTGTAATAAAGCATTCAAGTAAAATGTCATTTATCAGTACTTTTAAATAAATTTAATTTTACGTGATCTTTATGGTTGTATCATAAGTATTTACATTAATGAATTATAAAACTTTCACTTCTTGTAGTTACTTAAGTATACCTACATACTAGGACATAGGTTCATATGAAGTTATTTATTCAGAAGGGTGATCCATATACGCTGGTACATTTTTGGTCGCCAGTTATGACTCATCCTGTATATTTGTAAATTACAAAATCAACGAAAACGAAGATATTTTATTCGAGATTAGAGCATTAACGAAACAAGCTGAACAGCGATTAATCCCAGAGAAATGTAAGAAAGCGTATTGCCAGAAATATGAAAAATTTTCTCATGGTAACTTCCAAGAAGTTCATCTACAATTGCTATGTAATTGTCAGATTTGGTTAGGGATGGATGGACAAACGTTTCCCATGTGACAGCTTTTAAATTTCGAAGCATCAATAAAAAGACGCAATTCTTCTGAGTTGTGTTAATGACCTAATGTCAGCATCAAATCATCGACATTATTGCAGAGTGAAAGACCTTTTTAGGTTGAAAAATATCGTGACAGCTGTTGCTGGCGATTACGATACACAGAAATATGTGTGCCAGGAGCTAACAGCTTCCATCCTTGAAGTCTAGATCCTAGTATTTCTGCTTGAGTTTTTGACAAGTTCAGATCTCAAATAAAATAAATTAATTCTGACTGATTTATTAAGTAAGCTCCGTCCTTTAGAAATGGCAAATATTCATCATCGCTGATGGATAATAATTGGGCAAATTTCTTCCTCTGTATCTGTAATGGGATATTCTTCACTCGAAACATCGTCTTGGCACTGGCAAGGCTTCTGAATGAAGTACTAGACGAGTAACAGAAGACACACTAGCGTAACTAATCATGTTCTTATCTTCTTGGAGAACCCGAGCTTTGCTGAACGAAATTTTCGTGCAGCAAAAGCAGCAATTAGACAAATGGTCCGTTTGTTTACGGCAAATTATAAGTCTTGCAAATGGTGGTTTTGACCGTTTAACCCTTAGAGTAACAGCACACACACGAACTAGGAAATTTGCAAGATGTATCACTTCTTACTAGGAGAAATACGTGGTTCCCACACGACGGGGTTCTCTGCCATAATCATGTGTTGGTACGGCAATCATTAACAAAAATATACGGCAATAAATGGATTGGATAATTCAAATTGGAATGGATTGAATTCGATTTCATTTGGTGGGGACATATAATATTGTGTATCAACAAATGCAGACCACTGCTACTGACATGAAAGAAAAATTTTCGCCGCTTTTCGACAAGTCAATCAAGAAACACTTTTACGTGTTAAACAATCATTTCGACAGCGATTAAAGCTGTGTGTAATTGAAAGAGAACTTGAAGCATTATCAAGTGACATAAAAATATACAGGATGTTTCATTTGAAAAAAAAACGAGTTTTACTGTATTAAAAATGCAATTAATTAATTTTAAATTTTGTTACGCCCTGCATACTATAGTGAAGATATTTGACATGCATTGTTTAACATAAGGTAATATTATAATTATGCCGAAGAATTGTTGCAAAATAAATATTGGTGCAGACGGAATTATATTTCAAAGACAACTATGAAACTGATTTTTTTCTCTTAAGTGAAACATCTCCGAAACCGTTAATCTCCAGTAGGAAGTTTATAATATAAAACTATCTTAATTTATACCGAGAAATCTGAAAATGTAACAATATATAGTGTGTTCTATTCAAAAGAAGAAAATTTTTACCTAAAACGATTTTATTAAGATTATTAGATAGAAGATACATTTCGCGGAAATGAACATAGTCATAATAATCACGAAGTCTGGTAAGAGTGAAACCTATGTACCACTCAATCTTAACGTAAGGAAAAAATAAGTGAATTACGTTGGAGCGGTTATTATTAAAGCGCAAGCGAAGTCCTGCTCAAAACAGTTTAAAACAAATGTAGACTTGGATAAGATAGGAATAAATATAAAAAAGTTGAGGAAGACTCAGAAAGGGGACTTGTTAAAAGAGGTTTCTGGTAGAGACACTGCCAGTAAATTGACACAAGCTGTCGAAAGTGCAAACTCTGAGGTACAAGTTATTTTAAAGACAAAGAATGTTGTTATAAATATAACAAACATAGACGCAGATATAAAAGAGGAAGATCTTAGGCAAGAGATCCAAAAATATCAGAAAACCCTGCAGGCGAGGGCATTAGAATTCTATCGATGAGGCCTTTGCTAAGCGGCTACTCTTTCATTGGGAAAAAAATTGGAGAAATACTTGCAACAATGAGGAGACTAAAAATTGGGTGTTCTTCATGTGTACTCAGGAAACATGTGGAGGTTGTGAGATGCTACAAATGTCTACAGTTTGGACATCGCTCTTCAGAATGCAATGGAGAAGACAGGTCCAATATCACATATTATGAGGCGTCTGAACATCGTGCAAAGCATTCTAAAGATGACCCTTTCTGCTCTACATGTAATATTGCTGATCATAGGGCAGATCAAACTAAGTGTCTGTACTTCAGAAACTTAGTGAGTCGTAAGTGTAGTAAAAAATCTAATCGGAAGGTCCCTGTAGTGTTAGAAACGAACATACGCTATGAAGATACTACAAACTAATTTAACGAAAGGCCGAGCTGCCCACGACCTCGCTTATGCAACTGCAAAGGAAATGGACATAGACATTCTTATAATATGTGAACCAAATAAAAATATAGTATAGAGTAGCGAATGCATTAAAGATCAAAACGCTGACGTAGCCAAAAGCACTAGAGTAGTTAGAACAGAAGCCTTCGAAAATTATGTATACGTGAAACTTAAAAATTCCTCCCTCTACAGCTGCTATATATCGCCTAATATAACAATCTTACGTTTCGAAAGAAAAGTAAACAGTATAATGAACAAGATACATCAAAGGAAGAAGGAAGCAATTGTCCTGATTGATATCAACTCTAAATCTATCCACTGGGGCTCACCCATAAACGACAGAAGACGCGAATACTGGATTGAGTGGATATGTAGGTTGAATTTAGTCATTAATAACACGGGTAACACGCCAACGTTCTGTAGGAGTAATAGCAAAAACTATATAGATGTCACGTGCTCCACGCTAAACATTGCCCGAGAAATAAGCGAGTGGAAAGTGCTAGATATAGAAAATCTGTGTGAACACGCGTATATAATCTACGATATATCAATGGGAAGAGGACTACTCTATTGCGACTGGAACGCCTTCATAGATGAACTCCACGTTAAGGTTGCTGGAATGTCGCATGAGAAAGTATCACACCAATGCGCATCCGCCAAAAGAATTTTAATGCGTCAAACACACCAAAGAATATAAAAAGGTAGCCGACGAGACATATAATCTTCAGATAAGAGCGCTATGCAAACTCATTAGGCAAGAAAAAGAAAACACTGGGTGAATTTATGCGACAAACTTGAAGACATCTGGGGCAGTAGCTATAAAAATCGCTCTTTTTGAACTAAAAATCTATGCTGCATATAATATTCCTTCGGAAATTAAACTGTTCATCGTGGAGAAATTGTTTGTCAGACAAAAGAATGACACACATAGATAAACAAGCAAGTGAACGCAGCAGTGAAACACGCCACAACCGCAGAACTAGACCAAGCAGCAGCAAGTATGAAGAACAGAAGATCACCGGATATTCATGGAGTTCGCCGTGAGGCAATGAAACTTGTAGTCAAACACAACCGTCAATGGATCTTCAGCGTATTGAACCGTTTATTGGACGCACAGATGTTCCCAAAGGAGTGGAAGGTTGCAAAAGTTGTAGTGCTACAAAAAAAGAAAAGAATCCGGATAACTCGCCCTCGTATAGACCATTGTGCTTACCATCAGCAAGTTATACGAAGCTATTATCAAGTTACGTCTAGCTGAAGAAATCGAGACCTAACTGAACAGTAATTCGGGTTCAGGAAGAATAGGTCAACAATTAATGCAATTGAAGTGGTCAAGAACACAGTTCATGAATGTCAAGGGAAGTGGTACGCCCTGATAACCTTGAACGTGCGAAACGCCTTCAATTCGGCGAACTGGAACCTCATAATGGAGAGACTTCGGTGGAGGAGCATTCCGGATTCATAGTGTTATATGGCTCGGTCGTATGCTCGAGTCACGTTTTAGAAAACAATGTCTATCGAAATATAACGGAGAAACAAAGAAAAATGCTAATAAAAGTTGTGTCGCCATTCTGTACAACGTCCACATTAGCGCTTCAATTAATAACGTCAATTTTCCCGATAATGCTTCCGGGATATGAAAATAAGCGTGTCTACACAGATAGTGGACTTGAGCATCGATCTACTGTAAGGGAAGAAACTGCAGACAAGTAGCAAAATCGTTGGAGCAATAACATCATGAAGGCGCGGTGAATAAAAAGGCTTATTCCCGATATTAGACCTTGGCTGAACTGCAGGTTCAAAAAAATTTACTATTTCTTGACGCAAGTACTAATGGGACCAGGTGTTTTAAGGCCTACGCAGTCAGATTCGGTAAGGACAATGACAGCACCTGTATATCGTGTGCGCCATTAGTGTGTCGGCGGAGTTTGGCTTGAAAACTAACAAAGATAGGAAAGTGAAACTTTCTATGCGTATATAGTATGCCACAGCGCTTATTGTAAGATTATTTACACATTATACAGAGTGTTATAAATTCCCGCAACCTCCTTAATTTTTTTTTATTTAAATGGATTGCTATATTTTTTAGTAATTACTTCGATAGCCACCTAAATTACCTTTGCAATGATATATAGTTATGTGCACTTCTGACAACCAATTTACCTCATATTACAATATTTTCAACAATTTTACAGATGCAGTATCTGATTTAACACGTAAGCTGAAGGTGGGTATCAATGAATCGGATATCAAATTGGGGACAAACACTATATGTGGGGTGTTAAATAAGTCTTGTCACAATTAGCGAAATTCAAACGCTTCTTTCTCATCTTTTAAAATAAAACCAATATGTTTCAATATTGTCACCAAATTCCCTGTAAAATTGCCTTCAAAATGGTACCAATATCATAATACTTATTTACCGTATTTTCGAAGATTTTACACTTTTATATGAAATATCTTTATATTATTCAATACACGCGACACTCGCTGGATAACCATGATTTTGAAACAAAAACAATCTAATGAAACATCAAATCTCTGTTAAAAATGCCCACATTAAGTCTTTTCTCGTAGTTATTAGTTGTTATTATCATCGCGTTTTAATACTTTTTGCAATTATGTGCGGTTCAATGGGTTGAAGTGTTTAGTGTTCTACTTCTGCACCAAGGGATCCAATGAAGAACTTAGCTATTATATTGGTTACCTTGTGATGAAATGGTTCTGTTGTGATAATGTTTTGCATGGCAATAACACGCCCGTCATTTTTCCAGTTGGGATTGCAAATGAAGATGATGGACAGATTTGGAATGCTGTATTACGTCTTGGATTTGGTCGTTAGGACCAAAGTTGACGCTAGTACTATCAATCGACTTAGTAAAGATGGGTCAGCATTTCTTCTAATTACAGCATACCGTAAATCTACAGAATTTTCTGTTGTTAGCTTGGCTTTATTATTTGCTTTTTTAGTTCACTCGGTTTGTTTCTATTTTGCCACACATGCTAACTAAATATTGATTTAATTCAGAGGGATATTGTAAAAAGTGATCAATCCTCTAAGCCTAATCATGATGCGATAGGCCTACTGATGCTGCTATATTTAGGGGCAATTTAGTATGTAGATCGCGTGGTGGTATGTCAAAAGAATAGTCATTTTCACTGCGGCAAAATCTAACTAGATATTATATATCATATGATCGATGTATTTCGCTGACACGTCTAAGTATGTTGTGAAGTAATGTTAAAGTGCTTCTGCCCATTTAACCTGCATTATATTACCAAAAAATTGTCAGTTGTCAAATCCAAACACGATCTAAATCTCTCGTTGCCTTGCGTACGGTTTAAAATTTACATATTACGTTAAATGACCATTGTGAACAGCAGCGTAATCTTTACGTCTTCTGTCTATCGTATGTTTATGTATATCTTATGTCTTATGTCCGTTGTGAACAAAGCCTTAAATTACTGTTCAACCATCACCAAAGTCAGCTTATTTGTGACTGGTGTGCTGAAACGATCTCTGTGGGTGTTCACTGTTTTCATCATCATTGTTAAGGACTCAAAGACATTTAAAACAAGCATTATTTTTATTTTACATGTATTTTCTATATATTCAGCATTTTGTCAAATTAATATGTATAAACCTCATTCTTAATGTAATATAATTATAATATAAATAAGTATAATCATGATAACGAATTAATAGTACCAAGAGCCACCGATAGCACATAATTGTAAATGCAGCTACGTCGAACCTATCCTCGTAAATGCAACTACGTCGGACCTATCCTTGTAAATACAACTACGTCGGACCTATCCTTGTAAATACAACTACATCAGACCTATCCTCGAAACTGCATCGAAGCGACGAAAAGAAGTGCCAGCCGCCGTACTTTACACTCGTAATATAGAGCTGCTCGTAATATAGACATGCCTGCGCGGATTGCGATGCGCATACGAGTGTGTACTCGTTGGATTCTTTGCGTTCAGCACACGAACTGTGGTTCGTGGATTCGTCACTATTATAAGGGGCCAGTGGATGGAGCATAAGTAAGAAGCGCAGATAGACGCATATGAAATATTTACGAGAAAATAGATATTCCTGGACGTAGTTTTGAGTTGTATCGTGTTTTACGCGGTAGTGATAAACTATTGAACTGATTATTCATTGTCTCCCTAGTTCAGTAATCGCTCAGATACGACATCCGTTTGGCTCTAGTTAATTCTACCAAATATAAATATAATGTGCTTAAAGCACTAAATACATCCTTTTGGCTCTTTAAATATAGTACACAAAGTACACATTTCAAATAGCGTTTAATACGCTTGGAAGAGAAACATTATTTGTAAATATTATTTTATATGCTTATACATTAGCTAAGAATTATTATTTTGTGTCTTTCATGTACAAAGAACTGGAATTTATGTTTTATTTTTGTTTCTTTATTACAATATATGTATTAAAATAAACTCACTCGTTTATTGTCAAAAGTCCTTACACTAGTAATATTTTTCCAGCACCTGGGTCCAATAAAACAACTGGGCCGTAACAATCATGGTTGGCTATAATAAGGGTATTAAGAGGCTCAAACAGACATTCAAAAATCGAAAGTTGTATCTTTCCTGCATTACAGTATACTTTACTGGGTCTCCTCAAACATTGAGGATTTATGGTATCCAACGCTACTGTTTTGTTTCTCTCATTTACCACATCCAGATGATGTCATTCTAGATTGACATTTATTTTACCATTGATTTTTTTCAATTTTTTTTCGTATTTATGAATTTTTATTTTCATACCGTTACCTGTGTTGTTACCTGGAATTATTTTGTCGAAATATTGCGACAGCAGTGTGATAAATTTCGGTTTTATTGTATAATATTTTTATCTACACTTTCATGATACTTTCTCATTTTATATCTGTACACCTAGATCGATTCGTAAGTTGAGTGTTTCGGCGAACAATATTTCCTTCCTAACTTAATATAACTACCGCCTCTTGAACAGCACCCTTTTATTCTCTTATAGGTATTAAATCTCTAAACAATTTTTGACTTTAATTATAATTAATAAAATAATAGCCGATAGGTAATTTATCTTATACATAACCGTACATTAGAGCAATACTGCAATTGAAAGAGGTTTGAAAGTAGAAGAATCCGTTATATTTCATAACATACAATCCTTATTTCGTTATGGCTCCTACAAACTAGAAAATCGCAGAGAAATTTGACACATGTCATAAAAGTGGTGTTTTGTTTCCAATTTTATAAATCAATTTAAACATTTTTTTTGCTGTTACATATCAATAACATTACTTTGGAGGATAGGAGAGTACCAAAATCTTTTATTTTCTGTGACACTTGTTTCCATGCTTGTTCCACAATACATAATAATGTTTGCCGTAGTCTGATAGACTATCATTTAAATGCATGGTCGAATTCCTATCAGCTGAACGAAATTAGTATTAAATGTAGGGTCACCGTACTTCATTATGTAAACGAACTATAAACTTAGCCAGTCGCCCAACATTTATCGCTAGAAGACACGCACAAAATGTCGCGTGTAGAAAAACTTTATGAAACATTTATCTGCACCAGTTCAATATGGGACAGCTGTAAGAGATTTAATAGTACTCGAAACCACTGACACGATAAATATCTACGTGTGTATACAGAGTGACTGGTATGTAAACCTACATATTGGAACACGTGGTAATAGAACCCATTTCCGATAGACATAGCGACATATTGCAATGGTTTAGGGCTTTAATATTAATGTTTTTTTTAATGTCAAATGTGTCATGTCAATTTGTAATTTTAAATGGTGATAAGAAAAAGGTAACGCGAGGTTGTCAAGGAAAAGGTTGTTAATTTTTGAAAAGAAGGTTTTTGTGTTTAAATAAAAAATAAAGTCATTTAAGAAAATATAAAGTATTGAAAATTTCGTATATACTGTCGAGGGTGCCGATGTGACCCGATTGGTACCGTGAGGATATCGACGGGATCGATCGAGGGAATGGATCAGTACCTGTTCGCTGACGAGTGGTTTACATGTTTATATTCTCACCTGTTATTATTATATTATTATATATACAATAAATATTACTGAACACTACAATACATAGAAGTGGTTATAAAAGAAAGAGAACTTGAAGATGGAAAGAAAAAAAAACGATAGAAGGAGATTAGATTGAATTGCCGGAATATAAAATATTTAGATTGTCATTTTTGACTGTCAATGAAGGTAGAAGAGGATTAGCAGAATGAGATATAGTACAACCGAGGTAGGGATGTTACTGGATTGAATAGTGTGAATTGGATAGAATGCGAACTCCAAACGAAAAGAAAGGACCCTGAGGTTAAAAAAATTGTAATAAATTGTTAGTTCCATCAAGACTCTCAACTGTTCAGAATCTATAGCAATATTTATTGGCGCCCAACGTGGGGCTTCGTAAAAGTTTATAGTATTTGTTTTTCTTAATTAATTTAATAATTTTAAGCATAATGATGCAGTATTTTATTTGTTTCTGATACAGTTATTAGTATAATTATCATTGAATTCCATTTTTTTTAAATTAATTGTACTATTCTTATTTATTTGAATTAAAGGATTAATAAAATTGAATAACAATAAAATGAAAGGAAGACGTGGACTGCTGTCTGTCCACGTCTTCCACGTACATCAGACTGTCAAGAACCACAAGAACAAGATGATTGATTGATTGAGTGATTGATTTGGTCACTGGTTACCGGCTGGGTTTTGTTTAGTAGCGTGCCCTTATAACACCGCGGCCTATGGCCTATTGTATTATTCGGTACCAAGTGAATTTCCTTATGTAAACAGGTTAGTCCCTTTTACTCGGTTTAGTAGCCTGTGTGGTAGGTCTTTCTCCGGTAGATCTGTCAGTTGGTTAATTGGCCCCAGCAGTGGCAGTCTCCGTCGTTCCAGCGCAACGCACTCGAATATGACATGGTAGGCTGTCTCCTCCTCCTCATTGCATAGTCTACATATAGGTTCGTCCTTAAGGATGCCAACCTTATGTAGATATTTCCTTAGATAGCCATGCCCCGTTAACAGGCTCGTGACTGTTCTAAGCTGTAACCGGCTGAGAGCCAGCACATCAGCCGTCAACTGCCGTGATGGCTGCCTCATCATTCGTTTGCTATGAACCTGCCCTTCAACGCTCCTCCAGTGTGCCTGGTGTGTTTTTACAATCCACTCAGCCACTGCACCGCGTATCGCAGTTCTGGTTATCGCCAGACCCGGTTCAGGTCCGGTGAATTTTGTTGTAGAACCTTTTCTTGCTAGCTTGTTTGCTATTTCGTTACCTGGTACACCCTTGTGCCCCGGCACCCACACCAAAGTTACCTTGTTGTGTTTGGCCAGGGTTCTTAGGTTTTCCAGGTACTCCCAAGCCAGCCTCGAGGTTATCTGATAAGCTGGTAGTGTCTTTAGGGCCGCTTGGCTATCCGACAGGATATGAATCAGCTGACCCCTAGGTTGTGTCTCTGATGCCCTTAGAGCATATGTGTCTATTGCTAGTATTTCCGTTTGGTATACGGTGGTATATTGCCCTAGTGTCATATATTCTTTATGATTTAGGGATTCACTATATACACCTGCTCCAGAACCTGTGGTCCTTCTTGACCCATCTGCATACCAGATTTGGGTTTGGCCCTCTGGTTTCTGTTTTCCTCTCCACTTATCCCAGTCTAGGACGACTTTGAAGGGTTTATCGAAGGAGAGTTTGGAAATCATTGTATCACTTCCCATCTCAAAGATTGGGTTTGTGATTTCAGTCGTTATGCTGGTGTGTCCTGAAGTGTTCTGGTCTCTCCAGTTTCCACCACATTTCAGTCTATATGCCCCCATTCTTGCCTCCCCTCTTATGTAAATGTCCAAGGGGGGCAGGTTTAGCATGGTTTCCATAGCAGCTGTTGGCGTGCTTTTTGTCGCCCCAGTGATACACAGGCAGGCCAGCCTCTGTATCTTTGTGAGTTTTACACTTGCCTGCTTCTGTGTAGTTTTGGTCCACCATATCAGACAACAATAGGTTAGCATAGGTCTTACCACTGCAGTATATAGCCAGTACATCATACGTGGCTTTAATCCCCATGTTTTCCCAATGGTTCTGCGGGTGGTCATTAGTGCTCGTTTGCACTTTTCTGTCATCTGTTCGAGATGTTTGTTCCATGTTAACTTCGAGTCAAGAGTTAATCCTAAGAATTTTGCCTCTTGACTGAAATATACAGTTTCATTGTCAAGCATTGGTGGTTTTAGGCCATCCAGCTTTCTTTTTTTTCGTAAATGGAACTATTGTTGCTTTCGCAGGATTAACTCTTAGGTTTTCCTGCATGCACCATCCCTCCGTTGTTTTCAGAGCATTTTGCATAAGTTCTGAAATAGTGCTTGCACTTTTTCCCCTAATGAGTATTGCTATATCATCTGCATACCCCTGGGTATAGTGGCCTGCATTGTTTAAGGTTACAAGCAGTTTGTTGATGACGAGATCCCACACTAGGGGCGACAGAACCCTCCCCCCCTCTCCCCTGTGGGCATCCCCTGCGCACCAACACCTGCATCGTATCACCCGCTAGTGATGTTTCAATAAGTCTTCCTTCCAGCATGGCCCTGATCCACTTACAAATAGTGTTTTCCACGCCACGGTTGCTGGCAGCTCTTATCATTGAGTTAAAGGAGGTGTTGTCAAATGCTCCTTCTATGTCCAGGAATGCCACTAGTGCAATCTCCTGATTGTTGATAGCTGCCTCTACTCTTGATACGAGTTGGTGTAAGGCAGTATCACATGATTTTCCTGACTGGTATGCATGTTGATTAGGGTGTAATGGCCTCCGTTCTAGAGAGGTTTCCCTAATGTATTTTTCCAGCAGTTCTTCCATTGTTTTCAATAAGAATGATGATAGGGTTATGGGTCTGTAAGCTTTAGCCTCCGAATGCGAGAGTCGCCCAGGTTTGGGTATAAAAGCTACCCTTGCCCTATTCCATACTTTCGGTATATATCCTAGAGGTAAGCTGGCTCTATACAGCTTACATAACAGCGGTGCTATATATCTTTCTCCCCGCTGTAAAAGTACTGGGAGTATATCATCTGGTCCAGGCGATTTGTATGGTTTAAAAGAGTTAATAGCCCATACTACCCTGTCTTATGTTATTACCCTTTTGGCCAACGCCCAGCAGCTCCTCTCAGCCCTCTGAGGGTGATTTTCAGGACTTTGCTGTTCGTGTATGTTGCCAGGGTTGACTTCTTCCGAGTCTGGGAAATGTTTCCGAAGTAGTACCTCAAGAGTTTCTTTTCCGGTGTTTGTAAAATCTCCCTCAGGTTTCTTTATGGTCCCTAGAGGGGTGATCGGATCTTTCGCCAGAAGTTTATGGAGCCTTGCTCCTTCCGATGTAGTTTCTACATCTTCACAGAACTTCCTCCATGATTTGCGCTTAGCTGCTTTTAAAGCTTGATTATATTCAGTGAGTGTTTTCCTGTACTTCTCCCACTCATCTGTCTTTTTCGCTTTATTAAAAAGTTTGTGAGTTTCCTGCCTTAACTGTGAGAGTTTCTCATTCCACCAGCTTATGGCTCTGGAATTGTCTCTTTTTAGTTGAGGACAGCTGGCATGATATGAGTTTATTATAGCTTCTCGAAGCTGTTCTGAAGCTAGCTCAATCATATGGATTTCTAATTTCTGGGTTAACTTGTTTGATGTTGCGTTCCAGCTCCTGACTGTACTTCTGCCAACAGGTTCTTCGTGGATTTCTGTACATCTCCACTGTTTTATCAGTAGTTCTGATTTCCAGGGAGATATACCGGTGATCTGAGTGAGAGGGTTCCTCAGACACATACCACTTAGTAACCTGCGTACTCGCATACAGGGAGCTTAGGATTATATCAATTACCTATTTCCTTCTCTGTGTTACAAAGGTGGGCTCATTTCCCCTGTTTAGAACTACCAGGTTTTTGAGATTATAAATTCTAAAAGTGACTCACCTCTGTTATTCGTATCGGTGCTTCCCCATGCCGTATTGTGCGCGTTAGCATCCGCCCCGATAATTATCTGGAGGTTTTGATCCTCGCAGTGTTCTACCAACTTCACCACTTCCTCTGTTGGGGGGGGAGGGGAGGGGGCTTGGTTCATCGTATGGAAGATAGGCAGAAGCGATTATTAGCTTCTTACGTTTTCCATTGCCGTCGTCCAGTCTTATGGCTGCCAGGTCTCTAGAACAGAAATTCAGCAGCGTTAGTGACTGTAAACTCTTCCTGATAAATATACAGGATCATACTTTGCCAGAGTGTACGTCATAGATTAGATTACCTTTTGCTTCGTTAAGTCCTGCCACTCGTCCCATGACAAGCCAGGGTTCCTGTATTAGGGCTATGTCAATGCTGCCCGAGGCTAGCAGCTTACATAGAGAGGCGGAGGCTGCCTTACTATGCTGAAGGTTTATCTGGATTACCCTCAGCATTTTTGGTATCCTCCTTCCTCACTACTACTTTAAAGGCCAGCTGGGTTAGTCCTAGGTAAGGTTTGAGGCCCATGCTGCTTAAAACCTTTAAAGATTGTTCGTCGATATTCAAGACGTAGGTTGTTCCCTTGGGTTCTTCCTTGCTTGAAACGACGCGCCATTCATTTGTTGCTAATCCTTCGAATTTTATAAAATAACAAAGGATTAATAAAACTGAATAACAATAAAATGAAAGGAAGACGTGGACAGACAGCAAGTACATCAGACTGTCAAGAACCATAAGAACAAGATGATACTCAAGAGATGATAAGAAATGCAAGGGATGCCGTAGAAATGAATTTAACCCAGGAAGAAACAACACAAAAGGAAAGAAAAAAACGATAGAAGGAGATTAGATTCAATTGCCGGAATATAAAATCTTTGGGATTGTCATTTTAACTGTCAATAAAGGTAGAAGAGGATTAGCAGAATGAAATATAATACAACCGAGGTAGGGATGTTACTGAATTGAATAGTGTGAATTGGATAGAATGCGAACTCCAAACGAAAAGAAAGGACTCTGAGGTTAAGAAAATTGTAATAAACTGTTCAGAATCTATATATCTATCTATATATCTATCTATATATCTATCTATATATCTGTATATCTATATATACTTAATATAAAAATCATTTTAAGTATGACTAAGATAAAGAAAAAAAAATCCATACCTCGTAAACTATTGACTTTTGTATAAGACATTTTCAGTACAGCCTCCTTCAGCAATAGAGCAGGTAAAGTTCGTACCCAAATTTGTGTTTAAAATCCCATAGCACATCCTCGTAACACCAAAACATTTTACATGCTACGCTATGGGTTAATATCAATAGAAAAGTTTGCGTCTGGATCATTATTAAAAGTGCTGCAGAAACTTAGTAATACTAGACAAAATGTCCCATAGTAAGTTGATAGTCGATTGCAATGTATACCGCCCCAATTACGCTGCATCAAAGTGGCTAGTAAAGTACAGAATTACAAACTTTCAAGAAAAAAACCAAATAGAGGATCGTACATGCTCAAGCCTGCTATTCGCAAGAAGAATCATTGCTTCATGAAAGGTGTACAGCAGGAGAAAAAAGTATCCTGCCAGTGCATGTAAGAAAGACGCCCTTCACTCAAAATGCACGGGTACTTTATTGACTTATATACCTACATGGCCTGTCTGTGGCACAGACATTATTTGTATACACTCTAGGACAATAAAGTTCCCGTAGGGTTTGAGTAAGAAGCCTCCTTCTTTCGCGCACTGTCCGGATACTTTTTCTCCTGCTCTACCTACCAACAATCAAACATTGTAACGCTTCAGTTCGTGTTTGGAACTATTTTTGCTACTCAGGAACAGGCGCGTTGCATAGAATTTCAGATATACAACGGAAAGATGATTTTGAGATATTGAAAAACCTTGTTGTGCCGTCTGGTTTACAACTAATTGACCAGTTTTAGTTTGATAGAGAGCAATAATCCAAAACATATGGCACAGATGTGCACAAATGATCTTGGTGAATAGGGGAAAGCTAATATTAAGCTAAAATTGTGATTTAAAAAGATATAACGATGCAAACCGCGATAGTGTCTTAAGAAAGTGTTACAGGCACGTACATTGCTATAAACATTTATGCTAGGTTTTCATTTTTGATTATATCCGAATTTGTAGTTCGAGTTTAACGTACACGTTTGTTAGTTGTTACATGATAGATGTAACCAGAGAGTCACGGCCCACAAAACTTTGGGGGAAAGCCAAAAGTTTTAATTGAATTTAGAGGTTGTTTTGCCAGTTCTTAAATGTATTCAACATAGCAGTGTTCGAATTTACTTTATATAAATAGGCGTGTAGTGCAAGTAAAAAATAAACCAAAAGAATGGCATCTAAAGCCAAATTAACAAACGGAATAAGGACAGAGGACGGGTAAGACAGCTTCGGTAGCAAACAATTTCTCTACCCTCGATGATCGAAGATAAATCGGAACCACGTATTTCTTTTGAACCGAGCTAAATACGCCCACATGCGGCCCTAAAACAAGAACTCGCTAACTAAAAGAAGTTTTGCAATGGTGTTTGGCTCCATTATACTACCACATATAATTTATATTTATATTAGAACGCCGAGTCATCACAATTGAATCTTATAACATATTTTACTTTTTAACAAAACAACCATACATTTTATTCTGCCAAAACGGAAATTAAGACCGTACACACCTCAATTATTTGCTACAATAAATACCACCCAGTAATATATTAAATGCAGATTCTGTAGCAAAAGAGTGCATACGCATTGGCCAAAATGGTGTCCAGTTCGAGGAATATTTATAAGAGAGTGTGTCTATTTCGTATTTGCTGTTTTAAAATAAAACTACAAAAGAGTGTGACTCGCGTAGGATACTCCCGCTATTGATGCTACTTTAGTACTACTACCATAACAAATTTCATTGCGTTAGAATGATTCGTTCAGATTGAATGTTTCAAAATAAACTACTTTTCAGTAGTAAGTATGCAAGTAACTAGTATTGCGTGCAAATTATAATAAACCGCTTAGGTACCTTTTATTGATTAATTATTTATCTAATGTCATTTTGTGACTAGCAATATAATTTTTCCTGACAGTTTTTTTTCTTAATACTACTAAATAATGTACACATTGCAGGAAAATATTTTTATTGTTAAAGCATATTTTCGTATTGCACAATGGAGAATAACAATATCCCTAGGCGGAATGTACGCGACAGTTCCGCTTGTAGTTTCCTAATAAAGTTGTGAATAATATCATATTCGCCTAGTAGTGGAGAAGTTTTGGACTACCGGATCTGTTTTAAAAGGTAAAAGTTCTGGTAGACCACGTACACAGCAAAATACTGTTGACCACGTACAAAACTTTGTTGACGAAGACCCACATTTATCAGTTCGTCGTTTATCACTTCAAATGAATGTACAGGATGAACAAACCCAGATAGCACAGAGAAAAATATTCAACTGTATTTATAATAAAACCGTTTCTTTCAACATTAAAATAACAATAGGTAACTTAAATAAGTAAAGTATTTTAGAATACTAAGTTATTGATGTAAATAAATATTACCCTTTTCTGAAAATCAGTTTGTGGTAAGATTGCATATTTTTGGCTTTTACTCAAAATAATATTACTGATATTTATAATTCATAAGTATAACACATAAATTCAATATAACCGCCCGAAACATTCGGTCGGAAAGAATCGACAAGATTCGGGTAATACAAGAGGCAGGAGATTCCGTGGCCACCTTGCAAGAGATCGACGAGATGGACCCAGTTCCACCTATCGTTGTGACTCCTAAGGAGGTCCTGCAGGTCATCGAAGGCATCCCGAACGGAAAATTTCCGGGCAAGGACGGCATTCCGAATGGAACGCTAAAAAATTTGCCTCTCAAGTTGCTAGTCAAGCTGACGGCAATTTTTAATGCGACACTCCGGCTGACATGCTATCCTACTAGGTGGAAATCCGCGAGGATCATTCCCGCATTGAAACCGAAAAAGGAACCACACTCTCCTGAGAGCTACCGACCGATATCGCTGCTCGGCACCATGAGCAAAGTACTTGAGACTCTGCTATTGCGCCGCATCATCGATCATCTGGAAGATAGATAACTAATGGATAACGATCAGTTCTGATTCAGGTCCGGACATTCGACCACGCTACGACTTTTCAGGATCACGGATCATGTCACTACTGCCTTTAATAGGGAACAGACAACCGCAATGGTTTCCCTGGACCTGGAAAAGGCGTTCGACAAGATCCGGCATGAAGGCTTGTTGATTGTTGATTACTATCAAGGCAGGGCAGTCTCTAATTATCCCTAACACTGCGGCCCACTTAGCCTATTGTGTTATTCCTGCCTTGATTCCGTTTTACTCAAACAGGTTAGTTCCCTCGATCAGGTTTAGAAGCCTATTTGGTAAATCTTTCTCCACTGGTAGATCAAATGCGCTTTGCAAAGTAATCCTACGTTGACTTAGTGCCACGCATTCGAAGATGATATGAAAGTCTGTTTCCTCCTCCTCATTGCAGAGTCTGCATAGGGGTTCATCTTTATAGATCCCCATCTTGTGCAGATGACCTCTTAGACAGCCGTGTCCTGTTAATAGACATGTCACTGCCCTAAGTTGAGTCCTGTTTAATGCAAGTAAGTCAGCAGTTAGTCGTTGTGACGGTCGTTCCATCATCCGTTTGCTGTGTCTTTGTCCAGCTACATGGTTCCAATTTAGTTGGTGTTGTTTTATAATCCACTCATTAATTGCACCACGTACTGCACTCTTTGTGATACCCAGACCTGGCTCCGGCCCGGTGAATTTAATTTGGGAACCTTCCCTCGCTAGCTGGTCTGCGGTTTCATTGCCTGCTATACCCCTGTGTCCCGGCACCCACACCAAGGTGACCTTGTTGTCTCTGGCCAGGACAGTTAGGTTTTGCAGACACTCCCATACTAGTTTGGAGGCTATGTAATAAGATGCTAGAGCCTTTAAGGCTGCCTGACTGTCAGAGAATACAGATCGCCTGCCCTCGCGGTTGGCGGCGTAGACTCTCCAACGCACAGGTTTGTATAGCATATATTTCTGTTTGAAATACCGTTGTGTATCGCCCGGAGTGGTTCACATACCTTGTAACCCTGGTTTTCCTCGTATACACCAACGCCAGAATTAGTGCCCGCCCTTGACCCATCTGTATACCAGTTTTGGGCGTGCGGTTTTCTCCTCACCATTTTTCCATTCATCCCGGCATGAAGGCTTGCTGGTGAAGATGAAGGTAGTCGGCTTCCAGCCGCGAATTCTGAAAAACCATCAGATCTTACCTCAAGGACCGGAAATTCCACACCGTCGTGAACGGTACGGAATCCTCAAAGAGGCAAATGCTGTATGGAATCCCACAAGGCTCGGCACTAGTCCCGGCGCTGTTCAGCATTTACGTCGCAGACATTCCAAGCCGGCAGACTGTCGAGTGTTCAACGCCATCTACGCGGATGATACCGCAATAGTGGCCAGCTCGAAGAGTCCCGAGGTCGCAGCTCAACTTGCTCAGGCACAGCTGGATTGAATCGAGGGATACTTCGCACATGCGGTCTAACGATTAATCCCAGGAAAAAGCAAGCTATTGCGTTCAGCCGGAGACACCAACCCTCGCGTCAAAAGATAACCGTTCTACGGACGGCAATCGACTGGGGCGAGAAGATCGAATACCTGGAAATTATCCTCGACAGGAAGCTAACTTTCGCCGAGCATCTAAGTAGAGCTAGGAACAGGGCCATCGGTATAAAACGCACATCCGCCCGATCCTAACCTCGCCGACCCAGCCTGGGCCACGGCGGCTCCATCACACATCGCACCACTGGAGCGGGTACAAATCGCGTCCTGCGACTCGTATTTCGCCTTCCTAGGCGCACCTCTGGTCCTCCTAGCAGCAACAGACGCCCAGGACTCGAACGAGTTCCTGAGGAAGCTCAACAGAGGCTTTTTCGGGAAGGCTCTTCGCGCAAAAATCAACGGGGTCCATCAAACACCGTACCACTACGGAAGCACTCCGGCGAATGTGATACGGTAATACACACCACTAATACCTAATTATGTTTTATGATTTCAGATATCCAACAGCGAGGGAGATCCGCCAGAAGACTCCAAGAACCCAATCCGACAACACCAGAAGACCACCGGAAGGACATCCGGACAGGAAGTGAAGCTGGAAGAAGATAAGCCCATCCGAAGAGAGGAACGGAACAACCAACGAATTGCGGCCATTGTCAGGGTAGCCGTTGTAGTTATACGCATACGGTGTACCGGTTTTGTCCCAGACGCCAATGTACGTTATGCCTCTGCGAGTTTAGCTGTTTCCTTAAACTATTTTCTGTATTCGTGTAAGTTGGTGCAAATTTTTCTGCGTTGGAGAATTACAGTTACATAGTTGAAAAGGCTTAAATTCTCTGAATTACTACTAAGTAAGTACATTAATTATCTACGATAAGACAAAATATAAAAACTTAGAAGTACATTCATTTTTGGTGTATAACGTAATTTTTCCCTTCATTACAGGTGCTGATTTTGTTAACAATAGCGCTAATAACAAGACAGCAGAAGATGCCATCATGAAATGGTTTCGACGGGCGAAGGAAAGGAAGGAGTCCGCATAAAAAGAAAAATTTAGCTAAATCAATAAATGTGTAACTTTAATATAACTACGCATACGTATTATATCTGTTTTATTGTTACCTAATAAACATTTTCGTAATATCATTACCTTGATCTAATTTAATGTTAATGTTACTTTGATTGTGTAGGTACCATTATTTTTAATTATTTCGTTAATAACACATTTTGTTGCCTCTTACATACACTGTAAATATGTACTTTTTAAGTAGACTTAAATTATTAAATTAAAGGAAACTCAAGGATAATGGTACTTATTGGACTAGTTTTTTGGATATCCCTTGTATTAATAACATGCATCTATTTTTAATCTACATATTTATATACAGTCCAAACATCTAAAGCTTCATTTGATGTACTCTGTGATATACGACTTATGTCCGAATCTAGAATACTTTGTATATCCGCTTAACGTCCATACGATATGCACTAGACGTTGGTGGACATTCATTGGATATATGCATTTTTTTTGAGGAGGTGCTATGTATGTACGATGGATGTACTTGTGCTATGTGGGAAGTCAAGTGAAGAGTGAGTCATCTAAAATTTTCAATTGGGAGCAGTGAGTAATTGGCAGCAATGATAGCGCGAACTAACTTGCACAGAAATTGTTTTTACAGATTCTGTAAAGGTTAGGTATACTGCTTTGGTAATCTACAAATAAGCAACCAGAAACGACAAAATGACAGCAAATGCAAACAACAAAATGACAGCAA